>JAJEJO010005595.1:182632-264641 GCA_020662805.1 Glaucomys volans
TATATACACACACACACACACACACACACACACATACATACATACATATATATATGTATATATATATCCAGAAATGGGATTACTGGATTATATGGTGGTAGTTTTTGTTTGTTTGGTTTTTGTACTGGGGATTGAATCCAGGGTGCTTACCCACTGAGCAACATCCCTAATCCTTTTTATTTTATTTTATTTTTTATGAGACTGGTCCTCTCAAGTTCCTAAGTGGGCTTTGAATTTGAGATTCTCCTTCCTCAGACTCCCAATCATTCATCTTTTTGGTAAAAGTCATTCTAACAGGTGTGAAGTGATACTTTATTGTGGCATCACTCTTTTAATTTATATTTTTCTGATGATTAATGATGCTGAGCATTTTTTTATGTAATTATTTACCATTTGTATGCCTTCATTTGAGAAATATCTGTTTAGGTCACTTATTTTAAAAATAGGGTTATTTGTTTTCTTGATATTGTTTGATTTCCTTATATACTTTGGATATTAACCCCTAATCAGATTTGTGGTTCAAGATATTTTCTCCTTTTCTGTGGGTTGTCTCTTCATTTTGTTGATTCTTTCCTTTGCTTGCAGAAATCTTTTTAGTTTGATGCCATGTCTGTTTATGCTTTTGCCTGTGCTTTTAGGGTCATTAAAAAATGTTTCCAAGACCAATGTCATGGAGTTTTTTCTCCTGTTTCCATCTAGTAGATTTATAGTTTCAAGTTTTATATTTAAATATTTAATTCATTTGGAGTTGAGTTTTGTAAATGGTATGAGAGAAGTATCCCTTTTCATTCTAATACATGGTATTTCTTAATACCATTTATTGAAGAGACTGTCCTTTTCCCTTTTTGTATTCTTTGTACCTCTGTTGAAGTCAGTTGACTGTAAGTGTATGGAATCATTTCTGGGCTTTCTACCCAGTTTCATTGGTCAGTGTATCTGGTTTTATGCCACTAGCATGGTGTTTTGAGTATAATCATTTTATGTTTTGAAATCAGGAATAAGATGTTGCCAGATTTGTTCTTTTTTTCCAAGATTGTTTTGTCTGTTCATGGTCTTTTGTGGCTCTGTACAAATTTAAGGATTGTCTTCTGTATTTCTGTGAAAATGTCATTGGAATTTTGATAGGGATTGCATTGAATTTGGAGATATAACATGTTAGATTATTTATTTGAATATTTGAGATCTTCTCCCTCCTTTTGTTTTTTGGCAATACTGGAGATTGAACCCATGGCTTTACACATGCTAGGCAAGTGCTGTACCACTGAGCTCCATCCCCAGCACACTTTATTTTGAATTAGGGTCTTGCCCAGGTTGACCTTGAGCTTTCAATTCTGCCTAGCCTCCTGAGTAGCTGGGGTAACAGGTATGCACCAGCACAGCCTCCCTTTAAAAAAAAATAGTGGGACTGGGGATATATATAGCTCAGTTGGTGGAGTGCTTGCCTTGCATGCACAAGGTTTTGGGGTTCAATCACCAGCACCCCCCAAAAAAATTAATTTGTGCATTGTAATTATAGATAGTAGGGAGATTCATTATGCCTTATTTGTACATGCACATAACATAATTTGATTAATATCATTCCCCAGTACCTTTCTTTTCCCTCCCCTATTCCTTCCCCTTATCTACTTACTCTACCGATCTTCCTTCTTTTATTAATATTTTAAGAAGTGCATTATAATTATCAAAGTAGGATTCTTGTGGTATATTCATATGCGAACATAGCATAATTTGGTAGATTTCATTCCTAGTACTTCTCTGTGCTGCTCCCTCCCTCCCAGTTGCTGCCTTCTGCTCTGTTGGTCTTCTATTTTTGTGAGACTCTCCCTTTTTCTATTCCTTTTTTTTTTTCCTCTCCAGCTTTTCATATGAGAGAAAACTTTGGACCCTTGACGCCTTGAATCTGGCTTATTTCACTTAGCATGATGGTCTCCAATGACATTGATTTACCACTAATGAAAATTTCATGCTTCTATATGGCCAAGTAAAACTCCATTTTATATATGGAAAAATGGATATCCAATGTATATATATATATATATGAATATATTATCACATTTTCTTTATCTTTTTGCTTATTGATCAGTACTTAGGCTGATTCCATAACTTAGTGATTGTGAATTGTGCTGCTATAAACATTGGTATGCCTGTATCATTATAGTATGCTGATTTCAGTTCTTTTGGATAGAGACCAAGGAATCGTATAGCTGGATCATATGGTGGTTTCATTTCTAGTCTTTTGAGTTATCTTCATACTGCTTTCCAAAGTAATTATACTAATCTGTAGTCCCCCCAACAATGTATAAGTGTACCTTTCTCCCTGTCCTTGCCAGCAATTATTGTTCTTTGCATTTTTTTTAAAACTTTTTTTTTAGTTGTGGGTGGGCACAATACCTTTATTTTGTTTATTTATTTGTGTATGGTGCTGAGGATCAAACCCAGTGCCTCATACATGCTAGGCAAGCACTCTACCACTTAGTTATAACCCCAACCCCTGTTCTTTGTATTCCTTTTTTTTTCTTTCTTTTTTTTTTTTTTTTGGTACTAGGGATTAAATATAGGGGCACTCGATTACTGAGCAACATCCCCAGCCCTGTTTTGTATTGTATTTAGAGACAGGGTCTCACTGAATTGTTTAGTGCCTTGACATTGCTGAGGCTGGCTTTGAACTTGGGATTCTGCCTCAGCTTCCTGAGCTGCTGTTATTACAGGCATGCACCACTGTACCCAGCTTCTCTATATTCTTACCGATACTTGCCGTTATTCATCTTTTGAATACAGCCATCCTAGTAGGTGTGAGATAGAAATACACGGTGGTTTTGATGTGCATTTCCCTAATGGCTAATGATATTGAGTGTATTTTCATGTGCTTATCAGCCAGTACATATGGAAATGCAGCTCAGTGGTAGAATGCTTGCCTGTCATGCAGTATACCCTGGGTTTGAACTCCAGCACAGCAGTGGGGAAAGCA
The DNA here is from genome assembly GCA_020662805.1 of Glaucomys volans. Taxonomy (NCBI): domain Eukaryota; kingdom Metazoa; phylum Chordata; class Mammalia; order Rodentia; family Sciuridae; genus Glaucomys; species Glaucomys volans. The sequence goes on from JAJEJO010005595.1 coordinate 185,601, forward strand.
CTTGTGTATATATTGACTGATAAGCAAATGAAAAAATGTTCAACATAATTAGCCATCAGGGAATGCAAATCAAAGTGAAAAGCTACCTCCTACTGAGTAGGATGGCTGTAAAGGTAAGGCTTTGTAAAGGATGGCTGTGTTGGTAAGAATGTAAAGACATTAGAATGCTCATCTTCATTACTGGTGAAAATGTTAAATAGTGCAGCTGTTACAGAAAACAGTTTGACAGTTCCTCAAATGGTTAAACATACCATTAATATGATCTAGCAGGTATACTCCTAGATATATACCCAAGAGAATTGAAAACATGTCCAAATAAAACCTTGTATGTGGGGGCTGGGGATATAACTCAGTTGGTAGAGTGCCTGCCTTGCAAGCATAAGGCCCTGAGTTCAATCCCCAGCACCACAAAAACAAAAACAAAAACAAAAAACCTTGTACGTGAATGTTTACAGGAGTATTATTCATGAATGCCCCAAAGTGGAAACAATCCATTTAAAAAAAAGTTTTGTAGTTGTAGATGAACAGAATGCCTTTATTTTATTTATTTTTATGTGGTGCTAAGGATCGAACCCAGTGCCTCACATGTTAGAAAAGTGCTGTGCCACTGAGCTACAGCCCCAGCCCCAATAATCCCAATTTATATTAACTGGTGAATAAATTATTGTTTATGCAATGGATAGAAATACTGATATGTGTACACTGCAACATGGGTGAACCTTAAAAATGTTAATGCTAAGTGAAAGAATTTAGTCACAAAGGACAATTGTATGAGTACATTTATTTGAAATGCCCAGATTAGGTAAATCTGTACATCAGAAAGTAGAGTAGCGGTTGATGGGAATAAAAGACTGGATGTTGGTGACGATAGGATGTGGAGTTTCATTTGGGATAATAATATTCTAAAATTGATTGAATGGATGATGCATATGTGAAAAACCATTGAATTGTACACTTGAAGTAGGTGACTTGTGTGGTATGTGACGTTCCAAAGCTATTAAAAAATCCACTCGTTTTAACAGTTCAAAAATTTTTTTTATCACTTTTTTAAAAAAAGCCTTTGTGCTTCTTTTAGTCAATGCCTATTTCCACTCCAGCCCCACTCTCCTGCTAATCTGCTTCTTATCTCTATAGATTAGACCCTTTTGGGCATATCTACATATTGGAGTCATACATTTTTTGCATCTGGCTTCTTTTATATAGGGCCAGTTTCTCTACATCCTTGCTAATATTTATTGTATTACTTATAGCCATCCTAGTAGCTGTAGTGATGTCTCATTGTGTTTGTAATTTTCATTTTCCTTTTTTTTTTGGTATTGGGATTGAACCCAGGGGCCCTTAACAACTGACTCACATCCCTAGCTCTTTTTATTATTTTATTTAGAGACAGGGTCTTAGCAAATTGCTTAGGGCCTTGGTAAGTTGCCTCAACCTCCCAAGTCACTGGGATTACAGGTGTGTGCTATCACATTTGGATGCAATTTCGTAGTGACTAACAATGCTGAACATCTTTTTATATGCTTATTGGCCTTTTCTGTATATTTGGTGAAACATGTATTCATAACTTTTGCACACTGAAAATACTGGATTGTTTTATTGTTGAGTTTTAGGACTTCTTTTAATATTTTTTTAGTTGTGGATGGACACAGCAACTTTATTTTTATGTGGTTCTGAGGTTCGAACTCAGTGCCTCATGTGTGCTACGTAAGCACTCTACCACTGTGCTACGAGGGTTTTTTGTTCAGATATGTGATATGCAAATTATTTCTTCCAATTTCGGACTTTTATTCTCACTCTCCAAACAGTGTCATTGGCCAAGCAAATGTTTTTAATTTTGATAAAATCCAGCCTTTTATGCTGTATCTAAGAACTCTGCCTAACTCAAGGTCTCTTATGTTTTCTTGTAAAAGTGTTTTTAAAGAAATTTAATGTTGCACGTTGATTCTGAGCACTTATCTGATTTAAATGTCAAAGCATAGAAGAGCATATACATGGAGGTATCTTTGCAACCTTTCCCTTGCTGCTTTCACCATTCCTGAGAACCTGTTAGCCTTCAGATACACTTAAGATACACTTAAAAGATATGTTTTACATTTAGTTCTGTGATACATTTTGAGTTAATTATCTACAAGGTGTGAGGGATAGGTGTAGGGTCATATTTTTTATATGAATGATCAATTGATCTGGTACCATTTAGTGGAAATACTCATACGTACTGAATTTCCCTTGCACCTTTGTCAAAAATCAGTTGATCATATTTGTATGAGTCTACTTTTGATTGCTTCCTATGTGTACTATTTTATTCCCTTTTCCCTGTAGCTCTCCTTGTCTTCCTAATTTTTCTGGTCTTTTTTTCTCTTATTACTGATTCTCTTTCTCCCTCTCCCAATTTTCCCTTCTTCCATTCTCTTCCTGAAAATGAGGTATATGAATTGTATTAGTTGAAGTTTTATACATCTTTAGTTTAAAAAGCAATAGATAAGAATAATTTGTATTTTTCTTCATTTGTAAAATGTACAAAGTAGGAATTAGCTTTTTTTTTTTTTGGAACCAGGGATTAAACTCAGGGACACTTGGCCACTGAGCCACATCCCCAGCCCTATTTTGTATTTTATTTAGAGACAGGGTCTCACTGAGTTGCTAAGGGCCTCGCTAAGTTGCTGAGGCTGGCTTTGAACTCTTGATCCTCCTGACTCAGCCTCCCAAGTCGCTTGGATTACAGGCGTGCGCCACCGCGCCCGGCGGAATTAGCTTTTTAATTATGTCCTAATTTTTCTTGGTGAATTAGTGGTATTAAAGCAAGATCCATTGTTCAAACAGTATGCTTCACAACTTTTGCAAAAGGCATTACTTCCCCTTTGTTATGGTTTCTTTAAGAAAGTAACAAGGTAATTTCAAATTGGCATGCTAAGGGAAGTCAAGATTTTTTTAGTTGATTTTTTTTTCTATCATGCTAATTTGTTCTTCATTCCTAAATTATAAGTGATTCTTGATGTTTTTCCCGTGGGGGGCAGTCGTGATCACTTCTGGATCCACAAGAAAAAACATTTTGAAACAAGTTTAATGTTGCATCTTCTGCAAAGCTAGTATTTGACTTTGCTTTTGCATTGCTGTAGCTTGGACTCAGGGCCTACCCACATGCTAGGCAGGTGCTCTACCTCTGAGCTACATTTCTGGCCTTTGACCTAATAAATGCTTAGTTTTTGAGGTGTTAGGGATTGAACCCAGGGTATCATGCATGCTAGGCAAGTGCTGTACCCCTGAGCTACACACACAGCCCCTAAATTATTTATTAGCACTTAAGAAAGGAGTTGGATTTTGGCACTTAAAAGAAAAATGAGGGCTGGGGATATAGCTCAGTTGGTAGAGTGCCTGCCTCACAAGCACAAGGCCCTGGGTTCAAGCCCCAGCCCTGCAAAAAAAAAAAAAAAGAAAAAGAAAAATGAGATACCTGATAGTGGAATCAACAAAAGTAAATAGTCCTACCTTTGACTCAATATTTTGCTTTTCTCAGAATCCAGAGTGGTCTTTCAGGAAAGTAATAATACATTGAAACACATCTATAATGACCAACATCTTTGATACTGTACCACAGCATTCTAAATGCATTATATTAGAAAGTTTGTGGGCGAAATATTTTTCATGCTGTTCAATTTAAATTCTTTTTTCCATCTTTCATACACATGTTGCATTTTCCCTTTTTATTACTGCTATCCAGTAGTTTGAAGGCACTCATCAAGAATTATATCAGGGTTTTCTAGCATAGCTAGTAGATTTAGTTTCTGTGATCCAAAGCAGAGTGTTACTCTCTGGAGTTAAATGAGATTACTTCAACCCCATACCTAAAATATCCAAATAATTGTTTTGTCCCTTTGTACTGTGCCCTTTACCCCTGTGGAGGAAGGGCAAGTATGGGTGCCTCTCTTTGTTTTGTTTAAAAAAGTTACTTTTAATGCAGAAGCTTAGTTAAATTTCACATTTTAATCCCAACATTTCCCTGAAACTAAGAAGGGAGAAGGGAATTTTGGACAGACTAGTTGAAAATTCAGGCAGAGATCTTAATGTGGACCAGGTTGCAACCTACACACCTGAGTCTTATTGTAGTTCCCTTTGCAGCCTCGTGCAGCATTTGCCCTGAATTAAGCTGCAAACTCGGTTTCCTTCTGCATACTTTTCTCAGCTTGGAGCTGATTTGGATAATCCCACCCTTCCGCCATGCATCTCCCTCCCATGTTTCCTTCTCAAGGTCCTACTTCCTTAGAACACTGGCCTTTCCTCTTTTCACAGGGTCTCAACTTATCCTGAAGAAACCCAGCACTTGGCTTCTCCTGCGCCTGAGAAGTCCCAAGATTCTGTGGCGCAGACTCCAACTGCCTTTTTATGTCTAGTCTTTGAGTTGTTTTCCGGATACCTGCATAAGCAAGCCCTTGCCACTGCTACTGATTACTGCCTACATCCTGCTTTGTCCTTCTCGCCACAGTTTTGTTCCTTCTCTTCCCTCACCACCTTGGGCACAATGCATAAAGGTTGGAAAAAGTACTCCGGTCAGAAGTCTTTAAGTGAGGCATCAATGGATGAATATTTAGGCAGTTTAGGACTGTTTCGAAAGCTGACTGCCAAGGATGCCTCTTGCCTCTTTCGGGCTATTTCGGAGCAGGTAAAAGGAAAAGAAATGTGTGTTGCCTCATACTGAGTTTATTTTTGAGATATGACATGGTCCTGTAGCTAGACTTGTAGCCTACCAAAAGAAACAAAAACATTTTCTGTTTCTTAGTGAAAATATCCAGGTGGTCTGCTCCTTATTATTGCAAGATAGTGCAAAGTTGTGTGTCTTGGCTCATTAGTTGAAATGTATCACTGTACCTTTTCTGTCTTTTAAATGCCCATGGCAGGAGGGATAAGATAATGGGTTAAAGAGAACTTTGAAATGTATCTTGATCATTCCTAAGCATCCCCTGCTTCCTCTAATTTCTATGCTTAATAAATTTACATTTAAGGAGTAGAAAGGGGAAGGGGGCATGAAAGAATCATCATTTCCAGTTTCACTAAAGATTAAAATATTTTTTGGTATAATGAGGACTGAATTTCCCTATTTTCTACGTATGTTCTGAATAAGGGAAGCTTAATTGTCCAGTCCATAGTCTTAACTTAGAAGCTTGTATTTCAAATGACTTTTAGCAGTAAACTGACTTTTCTCTCTCTTTTTTTTTTAGTTGTTTTGCAGCCAGGTCCATCATTTGCAAGTAAGGAGGGCTTGTGTTTCATATATGAAGGAAAATCAACAAAATTTTGAGTCTGTAAGTAGAATATATGCCTGGGGGAGAATTGTTGGTAATATATTCAGCAGGTGGGATAAAAGAATTTTGAGCACTTACATACAAAAATTAAATCATGCAGTCTCCTTTTATTTCAATAGCAAATATGTAATTCCTGGCTGGTTTTCCACAAGCTATCATGTTACCTCCCAGAATTAGGTTGTTTTGTATTCTCAAAGAAAAAACTTTTCTATTTTTTTTCTATTTTGTCCTCTCATACCAAAAAACTCCCAAACCCTAAAAAGTTACAACTTGAGTGCTGTTTTGTGTTATCCATACTACTGTTTTTTGATTAATTCATAAAAGGTGTCTTAATATTTTCAAATCCATATTTTAATTTGCACAGTAATCTTCAGTCCCTCGATTTGAAGTGTCCTGTAAAATGCAAGGAAATTTAACATTTTTTTCATGTGATAAATTGTAATTGGAGTACTGCCACTAAGCATTGATATTAAGCAAAAGTTTTAGAGGACATCTTTGTATACATTGAAGTATTTGAATTTTTGTTAAGGATGGTTTTACCAAAATCTGATTTGAAGTATGCTCTTGTGGCTTTTTATTTACCTTATACTTCTATCTCTTTAGGTACTACTTGCTTGCTTTTGACTATTATGTCATGGGTATTTGTCTGCCTGCTGTTTGAGGTTTACACTTAATTTTCTCAACAGGTTTTCAGTAAAGTTTAAAATACTGTAAAGGCTTCTTTTAAAGCTCATTACCTTGAAGTAGATTATAGTCTTCTCCACACCTGGGAAAGGATTGTTCCTGACATTCAATGGAAGACCAGGGTGTAAAGCAGTGCATGAAGTATTTTTATACATTTACATCACCTGGGGATCTTGTTAAAATACAGATTCTGATTCATTAGGTCTGAGCGGAAGCCTGAGATTTCTGCATTTTTAAGAAACTCCCAATGATGTGTCTGTTGGTTACTAGACCACATTTTGAGTAACAAAGATGTGTGCAAAATTTTAAACCTGCAGAGGTGAATCTCTAGTACACTGAGAGAAGCCGTAGTAGCCTTCCTTTATTTAAAAAACTAGATAAAATACCAGTCTATACAGACAGAAAACAGATCAGTGGTTGCAGAGCAGTTGTATAGGAGCATAAGGAAACTTGTGGAGAATGATAGATATTCATTATTTCAGTTGTGATGATGGTTTCATGGGTGCATACAAAAGTCAAAATTTGTACTGTTTATATTGTGTGGTTTATTGTTTGTCAGGTGTATCTCAACTTTAAAAAATAAAAAGGAAAATAAAAGATTGCTTTTTAAAATCTGGTGATGTATATACATGGAACTAGAGGTCTATTTGAGTATAATTCAATTTCATTTTTAGGTATATTAAGTTTAGTATTTGTTTTCTTAGTCCTGTATAGTCACATAACTGCCAATACAATCACAATATATAAAGGTTCCATTATGCCCAAAAGTTCCCTTGTTATTGTGCTTTTTTGAAATTAATGAAATTCTCTTTGAAGTTCCTCATTTAACTTTGTAAGTACATGTCTCTTGTCACATTTGAGATCCTTATAGTTACTGACCTTCCTTGATTTATGCAAATTATCAAGTTACATTAAGTTGGCATTTCAAAATATACTCGAATGGATGCCATTTGATGAAATGCACTGGTATGTGGGTAAGGCAGGACCAATTCCTAAGATACTTTCCTAGTCCAGCTTTTCTCTTCTTACAAATAATTTTATGTGCAAATCTTCTTGAGGTGCTGTGTAAACTAGTAATTTAATACTATAATTATTAAGCTGAACAAAAAGCCCATTGGAAGATAATATTGCAGAATATGATCAGATTTCAGTAATGCTATGTATTTGGTTAAGTCAAGTTTGTTTTATTTTTGAAGTATGTGGAGGGATCTTTTGAGAAATACCTGGAACGGTTGGGAGATCCCAAGGTAAGATCAAATATGGGAATTTAATATTTTCCAAGTTATTTGGAATCATAACCTAAACATTCAGCTGTGTCACTATAGCCAAACCCAAAATATTTTAAGTAGCCAGCTGTGTTGAATCAGATAGTGCAGAAGTTTAGAACTGGCAGGTGGATGTATTGTTCTGTGTTGAATATTGAGAATTGTGTGTTAACAATCTCATTATCAATAGTCTAGTGAGAGTACACACCTGACTGGGGAACAGGATAGTGTTGATAAACATTAAAGCCTTTTCACTTTTATGGGGGAGGAGGGTGGTAATTTAATGTTACTAAGAGGTGATTATTTCCCCTGATTTGAAGTTGTCTTACTTTTGTGCAGGAATGAAATCTATAAATACATACTTTATTTAGAATTAATTTTTGTGATAAAACTCCATTATTCTGTTCCCAAAACATCATTTACTAAAAATACTGATACCTTTGTATTCTTATACTAGTTTCACTTTTATTCTGCCTTTTAAATCTTTTGTGAACTGTCCTTATTGATGTCTAAGAAGGGTTTTAGGTCCATTTTTTTAGTATAAGTTTGTGTTAATGAGTAACATAATCTAATCCTCAAAACAAGTTATGTTGTATTCTACAGATTATCTAAAACAATGCTAAACAGTTAAAATGTTGAATTTTAACTTAGCTACAAAAATGTTTTTAAAACTGTGTACTCTTTATGTTTAGGAAAGTGCTGGCCAGCTGGAAATAAGAGCTCTTTCTCTAATTTATAAGTAAGTTGTATCCCCTTTTCTGTTTATTTTTCTGTTCAGCTTTTTATTTTGAGATACAGGTTCACATGCAATTGTCTACAGAGCATAACAAAACAAAGATTTTAATGAAAAACACAAAAAGTCAGAATAATATCCTATACCCTTTCCCCAATTTCTCTAAGTGGTAACATCCTGAAAAAACTGTAGTACAGCATCATAACCATAATATTGACATCAATGCAGTCAAGATACAGAATATTTTCCTACCACTACAAGGATCCCTCGTTAATGTTCTGTGTAACTACTCTTCCCTTCTGATCCTGTCCCCTCCATAGTCCCTTCTCCTTCTCTAATTTTGTAATTTCAAGAACAGGGTTTTTTCTTCTTGTATTTTTTTTTTTTTTTTTTTTGGAACCGGGGATTGAACTCAGGGACACTCGGCCACTGAGTCACATCCCCAGCCCTATTTTGTATTTTATTTAGAGACAGGGTCTCACTGAGTTGCTTAGGGCATCGCTAAGTTGCTGAGGCTAACTTTGAACTCACGATCCTCCTGACTCAGCCTCCCAAGTCGCTTGGATTACAGGCGTGCGCCACCACGCCTGGCTTTCTTTTTGTATTTTTATTAGAGCATTATAATTATACATAGTTGGGATTCTTTTGACAAAATTGTACCTGCACGGAATTTGATTTACTCCAATTCAGTCCCTTTTTCCTGTTTCTCCTCCCTTCCCCTATCTTCCTTCCTCTACTCATCTTCCTTTCCCTCATTTATTTTTGATTGGTGCTCAGTATACATAAAGGTAAAATTCCCTGTAATACACACACACACACACACACACACACACACACACACTCACTCACACACTCACTCATAGGGTTAAATTCATTCTGCATTTCCTCCCCATTCTCTTCTCCCTTCCCTCTGTCTTGATCTCCTCCTTTTAGTCTGTTGATCTTCCTTATATCTTTATAAAACCTGACACCCCCACCTTTTCCCTTACTTTGCTTTAGTTTCTGTATTTGAGACAAAACCTTCAACCCTTGATTTTTTTTTTTTTTTGAATTTGGCTTATTTCACTTGGCATGATGTTCTTTCTCCATTTCCATCCATTTACCAGTAGATGCCATAATTTCATTCTTTATGGCTGAGTAGAACTCCTGTGTGTGTGTATAACATTTTCTTAATCCATTCACCTATTGTGACATATCCCCTTTTATGTGTTTGAGTATAACATACTTGTTAAAGTTCCTCTAGGATTGGGGAAATTTGAGATGTGATGATAATAATAGAATGAACAGATACAAGCAAAGTCATTTTGGTATAGGTTTTGAGTAGAGAATCTTACAAATCCTCTCCTTAGCTCTAGCATTTATGTCTATTTGAATGGAAGAATAAGGAATTTTAAAACTGCTGGTGTTTCTTATAGGAAATCAGAGTATTTATCTTAGAAGATTTCTTGGTTATTTAGCTTTGTGCCTCTTTTTCTTGCATTCTCAGTGGGACAATATTGTTCTCAGTAGCCTGGAAATTGATTTTGGTAGAAGCAAAAATATCTTAGTTATTCCAATGGTATGTGGTCTCTCAAAGCATCATAGTACATAAATAGCTGCCCAGTACTTTTGTTCTGTTAAAATTTTGAGGGGGGTTGAGAAAAATCTTAAAAGTTTCCTTAAGTGGTAATGGAAAATTTGAGAATCACCATTCTATTGCTTTAGAAGTTTTGTTTTGGTTTTTAAAACTACAAAAAAAAAAAAAGGCATTTATGAAAGCTGTAGGGTTTTGAAACTAGCTTTATAATGTAGGTTAGTTGCTAGTGGAAATCCTGTTCATTTGTCTGATCTGTGTAAGACTTCTTCAGAGTTCTTGGGATGATAATATGGTACATACTTTTGTAGAATCAGAATTCTCTCATGAGGACTTGTTTGAATCAGTGTTTTGTGGTCTGCTCATTTCTAATTAAATCCAGTAAAAAGGATAGACAAGGCATTGGGCAAATAGTCATTTGTTATGTTAAAATCAGAAGTTGGCTTTTAAATTGGTCTGCTTCCTATTTTTTATGTCCCTTGCATTAAGAATGCAAATTAAAAAGTTTTAAATGATTGAAAGTCAAAAGAAGAGTGTTTCAAGGTATGTGGAAATTATATGAAATTCAAATTTGTATCCATAAATGAAGCCTATTGGAACAATCAAGCTTATTCATGTGTGCATTGTCTATAACTAATGGCATGCTATGAAAGCAAAGTTGAATAAAGCACATGGCATGGGAAGGCTGAAATGTTTATTATTTGGCCTTTAACCCTATATTTCTTTTTTAAAAAAATTTTTTTAGTTGTTGATGGACCTTTATATGTGGTGCTGAGAATTGAACCCAGTGCCTCACGCATGCTAGGCAAGCACTCTACCACTGAACCACAACCCTGGCCCATATCCCCCCAAATTTCTTAACCCCCACTTTTTTCCCAGTACCGAGGAATGAACCCTGGGACACTCTACCACTGAGAAACATCTTTAGCCCCTGTTTTGTTTTGTTTTGTTTTGTTTTGTGCTGGATGGAACCCGAGGACATCAAGGTTGCCAGGCAAGTACCTTGCCACAGAGCCACATCCCCAGCCTGTCCTCAGCCTTCTTTATTTATTTACTTTTTATGTTGACACAAGATCTGCTAAATTGCCAGGCTTAGCCTCAAACTTGGGATCCTCCTCCCTCAGCTTCCCGAGTAGCTGGAATTACAGGTAGGAGCCACCATGCTTGACTTAACTCCACCTTTTAAGTAAAGGAGAGCCCCCCAAATTCACATACATACAATTGATAATGTTTTCTTTATCGCTTCTCACCAAAATTAAGATATATTTAGGAAAATCCATAGGACCTTAGGGGTGGTTAGCTGTTTACCTTGTATTAACATCATTTCACCTCTTTGGATTATTTTAAAGCCAAAAAATCAAGCTGAACATGTGGATTATTTCATGTGAATAAGGTAGTCAGTTTAAAAGCACAAATCCTTGTTCTTATATCTATCTCTTTCATATACTAAGTTATCTTTTTCTACCCACCTTTGTTTTCTACCCATGTAGTCGGGATTTCATTCTTTATCGCCATCCTGGAAAGCCACCCACTTGTATCACGGATAATGGCTATGAAGACAAGGTAAGAAGATGAGTAACTGTTGACTCACAGGAAATTGAATAATGCTGCTGGCTTATGATATATTAAGAAATAATCTTTTTAAACCTAATTAATGAAAGAAAATATACTGTACATGAGAAAATTGTATGCCATCAGCCTTCCTTGCCAGTCATCCCCAGTAGTCTTAGGTACCCCTCTACACTGATCTGTTCTTGCCACTCCTCTAAAAATGAAAACCATTAAAACTCCTAACTGATTCCTTATGGATCACAGAAGAAGGCTCAAATTCTGAAGCTAGGCATTCAATGTCTTAGAGGTATTAAACCTAATTTTCAATTTCATTGTCTTTCATGTTTAGTTATACCCTTCTTCCAGATAGTTTAGCTTTCATACTTTCTTTCCCTTTATACCTCAAGTGCAAGTTCCTCTAAAACTTTCCCAAGTCTCCTGGAGTTACTCCCTCCATTTTTGTAGCCATTTCACCAGCATTTATAGTATTATTTATATTCATACCATTTCTCTCATATAGTCTGAAAGTTTCTTGAGGGTAGAGCCAAGGTTCTACTGCCCAGTAAAGTACATGGAAAATAGCAGGAGGTAGGTGGTTTCCTTTTTTGAGAACACTTGGCATATAAATTGTTTTTCAGTCTATAGTAGCTTTTCTTGCACGAAGTTTTTAGGAAAAACATTTTATCCTATTTGGTCAGTGGGTATAGGACTGTCCAATATTTGAGTTCAGTTCACTGCATGAAGCATAGTCCATGTAACATATTAAGATGATGGCAAGATAAGACTAGACACTGGAAGAATTTTTAGGATGCTTTTTATAGTAACCTAGGCAAAAGACCTGAACTAAGTGGTATTAGGAATAGAGAAGAATAGTGGGAGATAACTTTGAGAGTAAATATAAAATGGGACATTCATTATTTTACCAGTGACCACTATCTAATTTGTTCAGCAAACATTAAGCCCCTAGTGTATAACAAATACTTTTTTTTGCCTTTTAAAGATACCAAAATGACTGTAACAAAGGCTTTGTCTTCCAAGGGCTTAAGGGACTATGAAGACAGACATGGAAATAGTTACAGTGAGTGATAGAGTTTTATAATAAATGTAAAAGGGCACACAATAAAGACCTTCTGTCTGCTGGAGGGGTTTAGAAAGCTTCATGTTGAACTCAATCAGAAAATGATTCCATCAAAAGTGAAGGACAGGGCTGGAGCTGGAGCTCAATGGCAGAGCGCTTGCCTAGCATGTGTGAGGCACTGGGTTCGATGCTCAGCGCCACATAAAAATAAATAAAATAAAGGTATTGTGTCCATCTACAACAACAACAAAGTGAAGGACAGGCACAGGCTATTCAGAGGAAACCCCGTATGCAAAGGCATGGAGGAAGTAGGAGACCCTTTGAAACTTTAGTGGTTGTGGGGAGGGCAATGCTGAAAAGATAGGTTAGAGTTATGTATTGAGGGGTAGAGTAAATCATGCCAAAGAATTTGTCTCTTCATTCTACAAAATAGTTGATTTATGCTTTTTTTCCAACACAGCTTTTCTTTTTTTTTTTTTTTCCCTTGGTACTGGGGATTGAACCCAGGGACACTCCACCACTGAGCCACATCCCCAGCCCTATTTTGTATTTTATTTAGAGACAGGGTCTCACTGAGTTGCTTAGGGCCTCACTAAGTTGCTGAGGCTGGCTTTGAACTCGTGATCCTCCTGCCTCAGTCTCCCAAGTGCTGGGATTACAGGTGTGCACCACTGCGCCCATCCAGCTTTTCAAGTTATGAAGATTTTCAAACATTTAAATAAGTTGAGAGAATTTTACAGTGAATATCCATATACCTACCATTCCCTAAAGTCTGTTGACATTTCAATATCATTGTTTTATCATATATCCATCTCTCTATCCCTTCACCAATCCATCTTTTTTGATCATTTTTAAAAATTCTTTTTAGTTATACATGGCAGTAGAATGTATTTTGACATTTCATACATACATATATACAACTATTCTTGTGGTTGTACGTGATGTGGAGTTCACTGGTCATGTATTCATCTATGAACATGGGAAAGTTATCCAGTTCATTCTACTGTCTTTCCCATTCCCATCCCTCCTCCCTTCCCTCATTGCCCCCCTGTCCAATCTGGTGAATCAACAACTTCCCCCCCATTGTGAGTCAGCACCTGCATATCAGAGAACATTGGCCTTTGGTTTTTTGGGATTGGCTTATTTCACTTAGCATGATAGTCTTGAGTTCCATCCATTTACTGGCAAATGTCAGAATTTCACTCTACTTTATTGGCTGAGTAATATTTTTGGATCATTTTAGAGTAAATTTGAGACATCACTACTTTTAACCCTAAACACTAATTAAAAGTTTTTAGGGGAAGGTGTGACATAATCAGAGTTGAGGAAGAGGAGTATTAGCTTGTATATTTTAGCAATTATGTGTAGCATTGCCTGAGGTGAGATTTGTATATTTAGATCTTTACCAGATCTTTTAAGCCTTCAGTTAAGTTTCTCCCAACATTTTACTCTGAAAATCTTCATACAGAGAAAAGATGAAAGACTCATACAGTGAACATCTATAAACCCACCAATTAGTTCCTACAATTATGTAGTTCCTTTTTAAAAGACTCTGGTATGTCTTACAGAGATATTAAGCTAATTGAGGAGAAATGCCACCCACTGGGAACCATAAGAAATCAAAAATATCAGACTTTTTTTGGCACTAGGGATTGAACCTGGGGCACTTAACCACTGAGCCACATCCCTACTCCTTTTTATTATTATTATTATTTTCATTTTGAGATAGCTAAGTTGCTGAGGCTGGCTTTTTGAACTTGTGATCCTTCTGTCTTAGCCTCCCCAGCCACTATGATTACAGATGTGTGCCACTGTGCCTGGCAAACATCAGATTTCTAAAGTATGTACAACCAAAGAATATAATGTGTAAGGTTCAGATACATGTTTATTAGAGTTACTTATTAGCAATGTGATATTTGCACGCACAGAATAGTATATACATATATGTGTGTATGTATGTGTCTGTGTCTGATTTGTGAATTTATAAAATAGGTATGTCCATATTAAATCATGGAAAATACGTTTTTGCTGTGTGACACTTGGCTGAAATTTTGTTACCATATCTCAGTTTAGGTGCCTAAGATTTATATTTGAATTTTTTTGGTTTTCAAAAAGCACTTTATTTAAAGGTTAGTGAGCATTATTAATGAGCCTTCCAAAATATATTATAGAGCAGACTTTCTTTTTTTAAATATTTTTTTAGTTGTAGATGGACAAAATACCTTTATTTTTATGTGATGCTGAGGATTGAACCCAGTTACTTACATGTGCCAGGCAAGCGCTCTACCACAGAGCCACAACCCCAGCCCATTATAGAGCAAATCTTCTAAAAATAAATGTCTAATGTTCACTTTGATACCTTTCATCTTCTATGTTGATTTAACTCTACATTCTACATATTTTCAGCTTCTTAAGTATATTCAGCTTTAAAGTGAATACTACTGAAAGCTAGCCATCTTCATTAACCTCACTTGCTCTATCTAGAAAAAAATATTCTTAATACAGTCCCCATTCATGTTCTTTAGTCATGAGTTTCAGGGTAACAACTGTTAAGTATTGGTGGGTATACTTTCTGTAACTTTCTTTTTGCATTTGTTTTATTGGAGGGGCTTATCCTTAACATTCTTTTCCTTGTTCTTTTCAGTTACCTATCATCACTTATATAAATCTACCTTATTTTTTTAACTAGTTTACTGCCATTACATCCCACCTGCCCACTCCTAAACCCACAAGTATGTATGAGAGAATTGCTATTTTATGTTGGGATACCATCAGGAACATACAAGCCTTTGTGCCTCAGTTTGCTTTTTCTATCAAAGTGGAACTTCTTGTTACTGAAATAGATTGTACAGTCATCTCTCCTTTCTTTCTAGTTTATAAATTCTGGTTAGCTGGATTCCTTTACTCCTTAACTGCTTCTGGTTATTAACTACTCTTAGTTGGAATTCCCAGTTCTATAGTGCAAAGTACAAAGATCTTCTCTACCAAAATGTGTTCACTGTTCTTTTAGGTTAATAAACTCTTCTTAAATGCAAATACCCCTTGTGATGGGTGAAACTTATTTATAAATTTCACTTTACTGTGAGTTACTTTAGCTGGATACTTGCCCTCAATACTTTGAAATGAATGATACTGACAGATTTGGAATTTTGATTTAAAAAAATAAAAGGACCAGGTAAGAAAAATAGCCCTGGGATCAGAGAACTTGATTATTGGAATAAGTTAGATCAATGTGGTGTAAGAAGGTAGAAAAAATACTGCTTAGAATATTTTTTGGCTAAGGAAACTTTGATGGCAGCATTCTTCCATAGATCATAGAATCGTTTTTAGTACCTCAGGTTGCTAGTACCAGAGATAACTTCAGAATGAAAAAAACTTTACTCACTAGAGATTATAGCCCGTACACAAGACAAATTTTTGAACGGAAAATTCAAAAAGGTTTTTGAGCTGTTAAGTATCATCACACTGAGTGTTTACAGAAAAAATTTTGGTTAACAAGCATGGCTTCCCCTCCATCCCCTGTCCCCAGTGTTGGGAATTGAATCTAGGGATGCTCTACCACTGAGCTCCGTCCTCGGTGCATTTTCGTTTTGCTACAGGGTTTGGCTAAATTACCCAGGCTGACCTCAAACTTGGAATTTTCCCTCCTCTTCCCAAGTTGCAGGGGTTATAGACATGTGCCACCACTCAGTAACAAGCATGGCTTTTGAATTTTTCTTTTTCAAACCAAAGATTGAAGGAATTAGCTAACAAGTTAACCCCTCAGTTTTGTAGTCACCTTAGTACCTTAATTCATAGAAAAAGTCTCTCTAGCAGTATGCCTCCTATATAATATATTGATATATTGCTGTTCTGGATAGCTTTTGAATAAATCCCATCAAGTCACTTTCCTCCCTAAGTCTGAGTTTGAGATTTGATATAATTTCTCTAGTCATTTTTAGAAGTTAGGATAGGATTTTTGATATTTTTTAGGCATTTTGTTTTTAGTGATTGAGTTTGTAAATGTTACCATCTTATTAAAAATGTGTTAATCAGGACCTGTTTGGTGTTTTAAAGGAACATGATCAATGCTCACAGTGGAACTTTATTAGTGATTTTATTTTTGGCATTTAAAAGTCACAATCAAGAAAATCTCTTTGAAGTACAACTTGTATTTACTTTTTGATTTTTTAAAAGTCATTTTAAAAGTTAACATATTTATTTAGTTAGTTACTGATAAAACTTCATTTCAGGTTATGAAATAAATTTTGTAACTATAAGATGTAACGTTAACTTTATTTTGTGTTTTTTTCTTCAGATTCTTCTTTGCTATTCAAGTAATGGTCATTATGATTCTGTGTACTCAAAACAATTCCAATCAAGTGCAGCCATTTGTCAGGGTATGTGAAATCTTCATAAATTTTTGGGTGTGATTTCACATGATTTGTTGCCAGTATTTAAATTGCTGGGTTTATTTGTGGTTGGTTGTTTTGTTTTGAACCGGGGATTGAACCATGGGGGCACTTTACCACTGAGCTACATCCCCAGTCCTTTTTTTATTTTGAGACAGGGTTTAACTAAACTGCTGAGATCGACTTTGAACTTGCAAATCCCCTGCCTAAGTCTCCTGAGTCACTGGGATTATAGGCATGCACCACTGTGCCTGGCTGTTGCCAGTCTTTAAATTGAGGTACCCACTACATGTAGCTTTTTAAAAAAAATATGTATATTTATTTTTTTAGTTATCAATGAACCTTTATTTTTAATTTTTATGTAGTACTGAAAATTGAACCCAGTGCCCCACGCATGGCAGGCAAGTACTTTACCACTAAGCCACAACCCCAGCCTCTACATATAGCTTTATAAAAAAAAGAAAAAAAAAAACTTGTTGGTACCTATAGAATTTGTATGCTGGATTATGACTCTTTTTACACTGTTATTAAAAAAGTCATATTTTGACAATTGAAGTTATGGTCCTTTTTCCTTCAGCTGTATTGTATGAAATTCTCTATAAAGATGTCTTTGTTGTGGATGAAGAAGCATTGAAAACTGCAGTTGAGTTATTTCGAAGTGGTTCCAAAAAGAACAGAAACAATGCTGTAACCGGAAGTGAGGATGCCCGTATTGATTACAAGAGTTCAACTCAGGATAGGTAATAAAGGGAAAGGGACTGTCCACTTCATAATAATCATGTTTCTGTGCATCATGATTTGAAAATGGAAGGGAACTGGCAAGTTTACCATTTAAATTACATATATACACAAACATATCTGTATATGTATGTTAGGGATATATATTTTTTAATGTGCAGAGAGAATTTTCACCAAAAAGAGATGTTGTGAGACACTCAGACTTTGAGGATTCTAGTCATGTCACAATCTATTTTTTTATTACTGGAAGAGATTTTAGAATTATCTGATCATATGATTCTCAAACTTTAATTGTATATAAATTAATCAGAGTGCTTGTTATGCAGTTTACTGGGCCTAATTTCGCAAAATTTGAGGTCAGAGGGGCTAGGAATCTAATTTTCAAAAAATAAGTACACCCAAATATTTTGCTATAGGTAGGCTGTGTGGATTATTATTTTGAAATGGTAACAGAGGTTGAATGGATACTTGACATATACATCTGTCTCATAGAAGAATCTCTTGGGCTAACAGAAGTTTTAGGAGTTTTTCAGTGTCTGCCTCTGGTATGCACTAGGAGTGTAGATTATGTGCTTCTGAGGAAGCAGCTGTTGTTAAATAAATTTAGTCAAAACTTTGGGGTTTAGATAATAAAGTCGGTGTTGAGTGAAAACTTATTTGCTTCATTTTTATTACTCAGCTACTTTACCACTAGGTGGTGGTATAGTCATTAGACATGAGACCAATAACTGCTGCATTTATATAAAGCTTTTTGCTCTAAATCTTTTCAATTAGGACTGATGAGTGGGGTGCCTGCTGCAGGGCTGAAAATATACCAGAGGGCTGTAATCAAGGAACAGAAGAATCAAAGGTTTGATATTTTCTAAGGCAAAGAATTTTTATACTCTAGACAAACCTAAAATCATTAAGATCAGATGGTCTGTTCTCATTATATGGGGTTGGGAGAGGAGTTGGTCACATTTTCCTGTGTGGAAGTCCTACCTATATGAAAATATAAAATGTGTGTTTTCTCTGAATTTTTATTCTTACTATGGAATTTTAAATTTTTCAAAACAAACTCTGAATATTTGAAAAACTTAAGAACCTTTTGCTTCTAAGTTCAAGCAAAATTACAAACCCAATATTATCAGTCTTCTGATCCCAGGGTTGATTTTTTTTTCATTAAAGAAAATAATGCCTATCCTATTCTTGAAACTAGGTGCTGATCACAGCCTCTTAATTTGGAGAAATTTTATGGTCTGGGGGCCTCAAGTAAGTTTTTAGTTGAGACTTGCTTGCTAAATAGGGCAGATACTATTACAGTAATCAGTGTGCCTCAAATGCTGGTAATTTTGGAATAGTATTTAATGTGGTGAGATTCTAGAAAAGCAAAAGAAAATGGTAATTCTTTTGGAAATTTTAACAGAATTTGACCAAAATAAACTTTAAAGATATTAGCATGTGATTTTTAGGATACAGAAATATTTCTGTACATCAAGATAACATTTGTTGAATATCCCAGACTGAATTTTTTTTATGGACATAATACCTTTTTTTATGTGGTACTGAGGACTGAACCCAGTACCTCACACATGCTAGGCAAGCACTCTACCACTGAGGTACAACCCCGGCCCCAGACTGAATTAAAAAAAAACAAAAAACAAAAAAAAACTTTTTAATGTAGCATTTATTTTAAATAATACTGGATTCTCAAACAGTTATAGGCTTTTCCTACATGAAAGGTAATTTTCAACTAGCAGCCTTACAATATGTCAAACTGAGTTTTTAATCCTGGTTGATGTTGCATTGGTTTATAAGTGTTCTGAGTTGTTGGCTGCTCTAGACAATATTGTCCTTTTGCCGTCTTAAAACTTTTAGATTATTTGTAGTTTACTACTTTTAAACTACTGATTTTTAAAAACGTAAAATTCATTGTCCTATTTGTTTAAAGACGATGGAAAGTCAGGCAATGGGCATAGTTTTTAAAAAGAAGAAATGAATCTAAGGATGATGAGTTTGTAGCTTGATTATTTGTTTTTCAGTCTCCAGAAAATCCATCAAAGATGCTCTTCCCCTATAAAGTGCTCAAAGCCTTGGATCCAGAAATCTATCGTAATGTGGAATTTGATGTTTGGTTGGACAGCCGAAAAGGTAATGAAACATCAACAGGATACTTAATCCTTACAGCTTCAGAAGAATAATTTTGCAATTTGTTTCTTAATTTCAACATACTATTGTTGAAAAAAATAGCCTGGTACCTTTTCTCTTACTCATATATGATTTAAATCTAAAGGAGGAAACAAATTGGTTTAGAAATGGGGAGGGATCTTTTAGGGTCTAATGCTTACCTGGAACTTAAATTGTGCAAAGAATATTTGGAGATAGATTGTAGATAACTTGTAAGTGTACCAGAAACTTTTAGTGACTGGGAATAAGCTCATCTGAAATTTGAAGAGTTTAGACCACCTCAGTGTAAAATGAATAGATCAGGCCTATAGATCAGATCAGTTTCACCAGCTACTTTTAGTCCATGAGCTAATAAGGATGGTATTTAGATTAAAAAAAAATTCAATTTTTATTTTTTGTTGTTTTTAGTTTTACATGACAGTAGAATCTATTTTGATATATTTAAACAAACATGGAATATATCTTATTCTAATTAGGATCCCAGTCTTTTAGATGTATATGATTTTGAGATTCACTGTGGTGTATACATACATACATGTACATAGGAAAGTTATATCAGATTCATTCCACTGTCTTTCCTTTTTCTATCCTCCTTCTCTTCATTCCCGTTTGTATAATCCACTGAACTTCTATTACCACCCCCGCACCCCTATCTTGTTTTGGGTTAGCATCCACATACATATCAGAGAGAACATTTGACCTTCAGTTTTGGGGGATTGACTTCACTTAGCATCATAGTTTCCAGATCCATCCATTTTCTGTCATAAAGTCATTTTTCTTTATGGCTGAGTGATACTCCATCGTGTATGTAAGTTACATTTTTTTATCTAGTCATCTTTTGATGGGCATCTAGGTTGGTTCCATAGTTTAGCTATTGTGAATTGTGCTGTTGTAAATGTTGATGTGGCAGGGTTGATGTAGTATGCTGATTTCTAACTCCTTTGGATATATATGGAAGGTCTTCACATTTTTAAATAGCAAGACTCCTTCCACTGTGGAAAAGAGTGTAGTATGTTGTGCTACACATGAAAGTTACATAAAATTTAAATTTCATTGTACATAAATAAGGTCTACAACGGATTTGAGTAGTTCTAACAGTCTGTATAGTCCATGAAATCTAAAATAGTTACTCTTTGGCTCTTTACAGAAAAAAATTTACCAATCCTTGAAATAGGTAATTGATTCTCTCTCCTTATATGATAGCTGAATTGATGTGACTAAAACTTAGAATACTGACTTCAAGATAGGCCTTTAATGTTAAACTCCTTGATCCTCAGTGATCCTAGGTATAGTTAATTAGAATGAGGTTAAGTCCAGGTCTAATGTGGTTTTCTTGGCAAAAACTGCATAGTATTGCTTTCAGACTGTACCTTTTTAGTGTTTAACCAACTCTGAGATTACAAACTCCCAATATCCACCTACGTTTTTTTAACGCACAAAACTATTCTGTCCAAGTTACTATTAACTGACCATAGGAATAACCCATCAAGAGTGATAAAATGGCCTTTTGGGACTTTTCCCTTAGATTTTACCTTTAGTGGTAGCATTTTCAAAAGCACTGTGGTAAAAGTAAATTAGGAAATTAAATGATGTGAAATAAAGTAGAAAAGGGACCAGTTCAGTTGAGCTTTAACCTTTTTTTTTCTTTTAATAACAGAACTTCAAAAATCTGAGTATATGGAATATGCTGGGAGACAGTATTATCTGGGAGACAAGTGTCAGGTTAGTTTTGTCTTTAAAGATTCAATGATTTATTCTTCTAAGATTGTGCTTTTAGTTATTAACATGAGCCACATAAGACTGACTTACATAATGCTAGAAAAAAATTCTGTAATGTTTGTTAAATTCTACTTATAGGCTTTTATAATGATTAGATAAAATACTATTCTAGTATGTGCCTCCTCCATTTACCCAAATTATCAATGTCAATTATTTAAAAAATGTAGACATTGAATTCTGTCTGGGGGGCAAGTGGTATTTTTGTTTGACAGGAGCTGGATCTGTGAATAGACATCATACTAGTTGTATTACCATGACTTCTGTTTTTCAGGTTCGCTTGGAATCAGGTGGAAAATATTATAATGCTCATATTCAAGAAGTTGGAAATGAGAACAACTCCGTAACAGTATTTATTGAAGAACTGGCAGAAAAGTAAGAAATAATAATTTGTTAAATTACTAAGATCTTTGGCTCCTGATACGTTTTTATAATATTAAATTGAGAGTTATTATGTTAGTAAGAGAACCAAAGTTATATCTGGTACTGGTCTAATTATCTTGAATTTTAAAGCATGGCTGAAGTATGAAATCTATATAGGTATCAATTATGGATAGAAGTTTCCAAGTTCTATCACTGTCTTGTTACTAGAATTAGTAAAATAATTTTGATACAAAACACAGTTGGAAAGATGGTTTGTTAAGTATTCAAGATAAACTAGTCCAATCCTTTTGAAATTTTACCTGGAGGACTTCTGAAAACACAGATTTGAACCCAATCCCCTAAGTTTCTGATTTAGTAAGTCTGGGGTGGGGCCCCAAATTAGATCTTCTAACAAGTTTCCAGATGATGCTGATGCTGTTAGTTTATTTTAAGAACCTTTACACTATGCTGATCTAAAACACAAACAAGCAAAAAAAAAAAAAAAAAAAAAAACCCTCAGCAGCTGAAAACAATAGATTGCTTGCTGGTCCTTAAAACATCTCACAATTTTATGACCAAAGTAAGTGGTTTACCCAGTCAAGCCTGATGTCAATGGGGTGGGGAAATTGGATCCCTTTTTAAGAGGGGGGGCAGCAAATATTTGTGAATTAATTCGGTCTACAGTCTCTCTTGTAGATAGTGATGGATGGTACAAACAGCCATGAAATTGTACAAACTACTTGTAGGTTTTCTAACTGAAAAGAAAAAAAGAAGCAAACCTCTATAGGAAAACTAGTGTTAAAAGGTTTAAAATGAAGTAGGAGTGAGGTTATATACTGAATTAGACTTAAGTTTCTTGCAATGGTT
Source organism: Glaucomys volans (assembly GCA_020662805.1). Taxonomy (NCBI): domain Eukaryota; kingdom Metazoa; phylum Chordata; class Mammalia; order Rodentia; family Sciuridae; genus Glaucomys; species Glaucomys volans. The sequence continues at coordinate 208,083 of JAJEJO010005595.1, forward strand.
TCACGGTGATACCTTTAACTTTAAGGCATGTTGTTCCACTGGCTAACTTAAAACCAGTTACCCAAGTGACACCTGTTCCTGCCTGGAATGCCATGCCCATTCGGAAAGGAAGAGGTTACCAGAAAATGCCTGGAGGCTATATCCCAGAAATGGGTTTGTATGCTTGAGGTTTCCTGGTTTCCTTTTATTTTCCCCCTTTCGTAGCCTTTTTTTACTTACCTGCATTGTACTTTTTTAAAGGCATATCATATGTCTTGTTATAGGGTAGGGTTTCTTAACTTCCACACTATTGGTATATTGGGATGGTGTAAAGGGGATTGTCCTGTGCATGGTAGGATGATCCCTAGCTTCTGTTCACTAGATGCCAGTAGCACTTTGTCTAGTTCTGACAACTAAAATGTTTCCAGACATTGCCAAATGTACCCTGAGGAAGGGAGTGATGAAATTGTCCCTGAATGAAAAACTGCTATTCTAATGGACTCTGGGTAACCTTAAGCTGGGATAGATTTTAGACTCTAAAACTTGAGGGGAAAATATTTTTCAAAGAACCAACAAGGTACCTCCTAAGCAGCCAGAACTGGCACAGTGTCATATCCCTATAATCTTAGTGACTTGAGAGACTGTGGCAGGAGGATCACAAGTTTGTGGCCACTCTTGGCAGCTTAGCAAGACCCTTGGCAGTTTAGTGAGACTGTCTCGCAATAAAAAATAGAACTGAAGGTGTAGCTCAGTTTAGAGTTCTTACCCAGCATGCATGGGGCCCTACGTTCAATCCTGAGTACCATCCCCCGCGCCCCAAAAGGCAGCTAATATATTAAGCATAATTTCTTGAAAAATAGTAGTAATAATGACATAGGTGACTGGATGACTTAAATGTTTTGATGATAGAATCTACATGTACTAAAGAGAGTGCTGAAATACCTATTGATACAGAACTTATCTGCCGGTTTTGCCCTTCCAAATGGAAAATCTAGTATATCCAAATAAAACAAAAATTCTATCAATTTTGTTTGTACTGGGGATTGAACCCAGGGGCATTTAACCACTGAACCACATCCCCAGTCCTTTTTTTATATTTTATTTAGAGACAGTCTCATTGAGTTGCTTGCTAAGTTGCTGAGGTTGGCTTTGAACTCATGATCCTCCTGCCTCAGCCTCAGGAGCTGCTGAGATTACAGGTGTGTGCCACAGTGACCAGTGATCCATTTGCTTTGTTTTTAAGAAAAGCTTTTGAGAATGTAAGGCAATGTGGGGATACTAGACCTTCTGCTTTGGTTATGAAATTTATTTGTTACTTGTTTTCCTAAAAGCCATGTCAGAGATGGACATGAAACAGCGGAAGAAGATGTTCAAGAAAATTCGAGGGAAAGAGGTTTATATGACTATGGCTTACAGCAAGGAAGACCACCTCATCCCACCCAGACTTCAGCATAATGTGCATTGTGGGCATGAAACTCCACTGCACTACTCACAGACAGGAGGCAGTGGTTTATCCACTGAATATTTTCATCCTCATAATTCCTTTCAGAGACAAGGTCGGGGATATGGGATGCCCAGGTGAGACTTAACTGACTTTCATGATAATGTATGTCTTTGTTTAAAGACACACATCTTGGAAATGATTCCTAGACAGAATTACAGTAGAACTAAAAAGTTTCTTAGTAGTTTGGGTAACTTTTTATACTCTTTACCTAAAGAAAGCATAGATCTGTTCTATACTTAAATTCTTGCCAAATGAATTTATTTGCTTATTTGCCTTCTCATAGTCTAAGGAAATGTGAAGCACAGGAATAGATGCTCAAAGATGGAGTGCCATCAAAATGAGTGTCCATATGATATATGGTATTGTATCCATTAAAAATGGATAAGCCTAGTACCATATTACGAGGAGTAAAGCTTTTGTTTGGATATTTTCAGAAAGGTGTGTTGATTCTATTTAATAGAGTGACTGATGAGTCAGAGTAAAAAGTTTTGTTTTCCTTTCTCTTCATTTTAGGGATTCACCTCGCTTTATAAACAGGCACAACATGCTGGGCCCTAAAGTTGGTTTTTACCCTGGCCCAGGTAAAAGGTGCTGTCAGAGCTATGATAACTTCTCTTATAGATCTCGGTAAGTATTATAAGTGTTAGAAGTCAGAAAAAATGGGTAAGTGTAGTTTCATTGCTGAGCAATGATAATATGGACTAATTTGTAAGGTGTCAACTGTGAGATGTTTGAATTGTTGTTTAGAAATCACAAGTTAGCTACCATATTTTATCACATTTCCTTTTTTTATTTTCTGAACTACTTAAGTTCCTTTAGACGCAGTCACCGCCAGATGCGTTGTATGAATAAGGAGTGCCAGTATGCCTTTGCCCCAGAGAATGGGCAGATACCCAGTGGCTTGGAAGAAACTATTACATTTTATGAAGTTGAAGAAGGAGACGAGACTGCTTATCCAACTTTACCTGTAAGTAGGCCAAAGCTTCACTTGAAAAGCTAATTACTGGTTGGGGTTGTGGCTTAGTGTTACAGCTCTTGCCTAGAACGCATGAGGCACTGGGCTCCATCCTCAGTACCATATTAAAAAAATTATGTCCACTTACAACTAAAAATATTTTTTAAAAAGCAAATTTTTTCTTTTTTCAAAAATAATTTCAATATATAAATTCTAATTTTTCCATAGACAACTAAACAAACCCCTTCTTCAAAATCATGAGCTTTCATCTTAGAGCTTTTAGAGATGTGAGATGAAACTTTTCTTAAAGCTGTTACTGGATAAGCGGTAGAGGTAGACAATCTTGTCTATACATTGGCTAATATTTTGTTTTCTTGATCATTACTTCACATGTTTTTATTCTGAAAAGTACAATTTAAAAACATTTACTTAGAGACTTTTCTTAGAATAGCAATTTACAGTGTTAGTTTCTTTAAAAATATCCCTCTAGCTTTTTTCTGACTAATAGAACTGCATGTGTATATGTGTCTCATTGGTATAGAACCATGGCGGTCCCTCTACAATGGTTCCTGCTACTTCAGGATACTGTGTTGCAAGGCGGGGACATAGCTCAGGCAAACAGACTTTGAATTCAGAGGAGGGCAACAGTCAGAGTGACAGCGGTGAGTCAATTGTTGTCAAATACTTTTTAAAAGATGATTTTTATGGCATTAGTACATCAAGGCTATGAAGTAGACCACAGGTTTTGTTTTGGGGTCTGACTCAGCTTGTTTTGAAAGAATTCTAAGTTTTTAGCTTGCTGGTTTTTCAAAGATGTTCTGGTATTTCTCAAAACAACAGACTTCTGTTTAAATAAGCCACTACATTGTTATAAATTATTTTCAGCTTTCTGCATAGGTCTGTAATGAGTTTTGATTTGGTGAGTTATCGGTATGGAAAACATCTATTCCTTATTAGTAAGGTGCTATTCATAGCCATCCTCATCATTTGTATATGTTTCATTTGACCAGTTTTTATTTTACAAGACTACTGTAAAAAAATTCCTCACACAGAGAAGTCTGTTTGATCTATGAACATGACTATGTCATTCATTCTAATGAGTAATTATAATTTAATATAGCTCTTGGCTGTATTCTGCTGAGGAATGTGGTATCCCTGTTTTACATATGAGGAAATTGAGGCTCAGAGGTAAATAGCCAAGGTCAGATCCTTGGTAAATAGCAGGTAAATAACTTTTTGTAACAACCTTATTGAGATGTAATTTATATACTAATCAATTTACCCATTTAAATTGTAAAATTCTGTAATTTTTAGTATATCCAAACTTGCATTATCATCACCACAGTTCATTTGAGGACATTTCTATTATCCCCAGTAGAGTCTATATACTCACTGGCATCCATTCCTCATTTACTACCAACCCTCAGCCCTTAACAATCACCAAATGTTTCCTGTTTCTATGGATTTCACCTATTCTGAACATTTCATATAAATGGAATCATATTTTATGTGGTCCTTTGTGGTTGACAGACATGGGTCCATCTCTAAAGTTTTATATATATATATATGTATATATATATACATATATATATATATATACATACTGTTAACAGTTTTATTACCTTCCTCTATGGATTGTATTTATTTTTACCATTTACTATTAAGTGATATATCCCCCTGAAATAATTCTGGAAGATTTGGTTTGTGGTGTTTGAATGACTTGACTTAATATTAAGTTCCTTATTTTCTTGTGATATTCTTTCTACTACTTACATATAAGAAAATAGAGTAGGTATTTCTAGGAATTGAATGAGGGCAAAATGTTTAGTACAAGAGTGATCAGTAAAACCTCTATACCTGCATATGCTTAAAGAATGCTTATGCTTTGCTCTTTTATTCAGATGACTCTTGTCTTTTCCTTTTAGCTGTTGGGGGTAGCTTCAAATAGCTTTCTCACCCATAGTGGCATATTTGTAGTAACCAGATCTTTGTTCTCACCTTAAACTTTGCTCTCCAGAGAAGTTGAAGGCCTGTGTGGTTTATGAGTGATGTTTCAGAATCAAATCCATTTTGGACTTCTGGTGTGTTATTTGGTGGAAACCTGCCCAATTGAAGATTGACTTTCTCAGCATTTCAATGTTATAGTGATTTTTTACAACTTTATTTTGTTTATTTTTGTATGTAGTGCTGAGGATTGAACCCAGTGCCTCACATGTGCTAGGCATATGTTGTACCGCTGAGCCACAACCCCAGCCCTGTTATAGTGATCTTAAAGCAAAATATTTCATTGAGCCATCCCCTGAGGAGAAAATGATTTTACATGTATTACATGAAATAGGCTGAAAAACAAGTAAGTCTTGAGGTATTCCTTAATGTTCACCTCAGGAAACTATGGGTTATACTCAGATTACATTCCAGTCATTACTTGAGTGTTAACTATATGTCAAGCACCATGCTAAAGTTCTTCTCATTTCACTTAACCTTCCTCAAAACCCATATGAACTAGGTACTTTTATCCCTGTTTTCATAGTGAAGAAGCACAAAGATTAAATAACTTTCCTAAAAGTTAGGAGTTATGTGGTTGGGTGTGTGTTTTGTTTGTTTTTTGGTACCAGGGATTGAATCCCAGGTCATTCCACCACTGAGCCACATCCCCAGCCCATTTTTTAATTTTTATTTTTTATTTTTGAGACAGGGTCTCATTAAGTTGCTGAGGCTGGCTTTGAACTTGTGATCCTCCTTGCCTCAGGCTCCTGACCACTGGGATAAAGTTATGTTCTTTTTTTTTTTTTTAACCAGTCACCTTTTATTGGGTATTAATACTCAGAATATAAACGGATTCAGCCAGGAGGCCGTGATTTCAGTTCTTCATGGGGGAGGCAGTCCCAACAGGAGTACATAGTGTGCTCTCCACACTGGCCTCTCTTCAGTGGTGCTTGTGTCACCACTCATGCTTGAGTGCCTTGTAAGAAAGGCAGTAGCTGAAAAGCACGTATGCTGCTAGCACCATGTTGACCCCTGCAATGCTCCCCTTCTTCACATTGATGTACTTGTTGTAGTACTGGTAGTAACCTCTCTGAAATGCTCCCAAATGCCTTTGGGGGTGAAATCCTGCATCAGTATCCAGCTTGGGAGCTCCCCTAGTTTGACATTCATGAGTTTCTTCTCTTTAACTTGCACGACCGATGCCATCTTGGAGTCCTAAAGTTATATTCTTAATTGACACACTGTACTACTCCTACATGGAAAAATTGGACATGGCTGGGATTTTTACTTCTGCCTGAACTCTAAGAGCTAAGGGAAATTTGAAGAGAAATTTGTATTATTTGCAGCTAATCCTTAGGTTCAGTATCTGTTGACTACTATGAAAGCTCCAATCACTTTCAGGGATGTATGCATTTTAGTTTTGAAAATGTATTCATAAAACTTGAGAGAGAAAAGCAAGTTTTGGCCATTTGGATCTGCTGAGCTAAAGACCTATGTAAACACACTTCTGTCTTGCCTTTTTTTTTTTCAGGGGAATATCATGAAGAGTATCTTTATCCTTCAGGTCAGTGAGATCTAGATGTAATCTGACATTTATCATTGTTGGCGGAATTTCAAACTATAAAATAATGCTCATTTTTTTTTTTACTTTACTTTGGCTATATCCTCTAGAGCCAGACTATGAAACTTCAGGTGTATATAGCACAACTGCATCTACAGCAAACTTGGTAGGTATTTAATAACAGCAAACACTAATAAGCTACTACCCACTATGTACTAGGCCACTGTTCTAAGAGCTATACATAAAAATTATTTAAATCAGAATAGCCCTGAGGCAATTAATTATATTCCCATTTTGTAGATGAAATTGAAGCTTAGAAATTAAGTAATACACCTAAGATCATACCCCTTTTATGAAATTAATTCTGGTTAGAGCTATCCCTAATATGAGTTGGTATGAGAGGAAATTCTAACATTAGGAGTAATGATCATTTAGAGAATTTTATTATGATATTGATATTGGTCAAAATGGGGTATAAATCCCAATATTTAACAAGTTTACTTCTTGATTATGCTACATGTCCAGTGAAGGACTATAGGAAGGCTTGCTCAGGTACTCAGGCTAACAGAAGTTCCATCCATTTTTGTCAAGCAGGAAGTAAAAGGTGGTAAATGGTGCATTGGTTCTTAAAGCTTCCACTGGAGATGACACATTACTTTCTTTTCCATTTTTTTGACCACAGAAGGTCTCACTAAAGGGTCTAATGACTGTGTCTGGAAGGCAAAACGTGGGAAATGTTTTGACAGCACTAAGGACCACAACATTCAACTTAATTCCTCCCATAGGCAAAATACTGACTTCTAACCCAAAGGAGACAACCTAAAAAGACCTATTCAGTGTATTCAAACTCAAAGCCCAGGATTTCTGGGTAATGTGTAAAATTCTTTATATTGGATCCAGGTATTGTTCCTCTTGATCTTGAGGCCTGAAACTCAAACCACAAAGTTTAACACCCCTCTCCCAAATTTATAGTGTTGGAATGGGGTGAAAATTTCAGTGCAGTTCTTACTACTCAGAAAGGGGGAAAGTAGAAGAAACACGACTAATGGTATTTAGGAGTTCTGAGATTTTAGGTGGGCACACATTGTGAGTGCCACCACACTGCACATAGGGACTATTCTCTGGTTTATTATTATTGGCCATATTTGAAGTAGCCACTGGGGGATAATCCTTTCTTGGTAACTGAGTGACTTTCTCAGCCTGCTTCATATGGAAGATAGGGATTCAAGGATTTTTATTTCCCTTGAATGATTTTAGTCCTGGCTCATGGTTTCTTTGACTGTGAGATTAATTTATTTGGATTCTGTTTAATTCCTATGAGTTTCTGGTACTAATAGCTATACTGACAATTCCATTTTTATAGATATATTACTTAGATTTATTATAATTCTTTCGTTTCTTATCCCTGTGTTCTTTCTACTTGATTTCAAGTACATTGAGCTTATCAAGGATTGATGGAAGGGGACATACCTTTGAACACTTTTCCATGAGTTGTAAGTGCAAGGATTTACCAGCTGTTATATCCCTAGTTGAACTCTTGCTTTGAGGCACCTTAATGCACTCAAAGATTTTAACAGTGATTTGATTCATGCTGCAAAGCAGAGTTTTAACTGGTCTTTGTCATCCAAAGCATTTATATATTTTAGAGAGTTTAGGGTTGAAACAGTGGTCTTTTCAACCTTATGAGTCCCTAGGTACAAGACTATCTAGTCTATTCCCTATCATTCCTTCCTACAGACTACCAACTCTTTCCTACATACGTCTCTGAAAAGACCTTGCTAAACTACTGATAATAGTCAAAACACAATACTAACATTTAGTATTTTTAATTCATTTCCCCAATCATAATTTCCTTCCCAGTTAGGTTTTTGTTATGGCAGCACTGTACTTCTAGTTACTAGTTTCTGTTTTAGATGTTGCTGCAAGCACCCTCCCATCCCCACCAAAGACTCAGTGACTTAACATAGGAAAAGTTGTTCTTGATAATGTTATATGTCTAGTTCAGGTTGGTTATGGGCTTTTCTGTTCATCATAGTTACTCCAAGATCTGGAGTGATGGACATATACTTTCACAGTTCAACAAGACAAAAGCTACAGAAATTGAACATTGACTATTAACATTTCTGCTCATATTTCATTGGTTGAATGACTAACTTTAGATGGAACCTAGAAAGGCATTCCTACCATATACCCAAGAGAACTGGAATAATTACTTTCTGTTCTCTAATTATGATTAATACCTTGGTAGCTTCTGGTACTAAAATTTTTATTTTACTGTTAAGGCTATACATTTTAGAAATTAGAAGAAAACTGACACACAATTCTTTTCCCTTTTCTTTTTTTTTTCTTTTTTTTTTTTTTTTTTTTTTTGCGGTGCTGGGGATTGAACCCAGGACCTTGTGCTAGCAAGGCAAGCACTCTACCAACTGAGCTATATCCCCAGCCCTCTTTTCCCTTTCTTATTCCTTCCCTTACTTTGTTCCTGTTAGAAAACTAGTGTGTTTTCCCTACCTCAACATTACTATTTTCATATCAGTATACTTTTAATGCCACCTCTTGAAATAGCCATCCAAATATCCAAATGAAAAGGTAAGTAAAAATCTTACAATTAGGGGTGACAAGAATGGGCATTCTGTTGTTCCTTTAATTTCACTTCTTACATGTTCCTTTTTGTTCTGAACTTACTTTATCATATGCCCCTATATCTTTTAGTCTCCTCATAAGTAATTTTTGCTGCTACATTTTTGCTACCACAATAATCTATTATGCATAAGTCTAAGCCTTTTTAAAATCATCTTTGCTTTCACAAAGACAAGGTCTTGAGCCACAGGGAAATAGTAATTGAATCCTATCTGTTAACATCCTGCTTAATTAGGATATAGCTAAATAACCACTGAATTTACCTATGTCCCGAACTACATTTTCATATTTCTTTTAGGAAAACTTCCTGGTGTTTGAAGCTTTTAAGGCAAGAAAGGCCACTGAGAAAGTGTTTCAGTTTCAATTCTGTTACATTTTAGTCTCTACACAGGGACTGGTTAGTTGTGATGAAGACAGGTAATACTGTAGTCATTTAAATCAGGCACTAGAATGATACCTTTTGGACCATTGTCTTAGTAGTCACTTCCAAACTTGAATGATTTCGGGACATATCACTTTCATTTATCTTTAAAGGTTGAAACAAAGCAGATATTTATTAACGTGTTGGCTTCTAGATTTCTCTTCGTTCAGCTATATTTCTGTATTCATTAAAGTCTCTTCAGGACAGAAGACCATGTTCTTTGTCTCCTCAGAATACAGTTACCTCATACAACTACCCCCAGAAGGTAATCTAGTGTTAGCAAGCATTCATTTACATGGTCTGAACAGAAGAAATGAGTTTTCTCTTTCATTACCTTCATCATACTTCTAAGCATCTGCTTGTGTTTCTTTAAATAATATTTTAATCTTGTGGCACCTGGCACAATAATTCTTAAATTCATTCAACAAATTGATTAAACATTGACTGTGTTCCAGACACTGTTCCATGTGTTTGCATTAGACTACTGAGTCTACTGTGAAACTCTTATATAATGAATGAGTTAATATTAAATTATATTAAATTATCTAACAAGGTTGTCTTTGTTTACTGAAACTTAAATTTAATACTTTTCCTCTGGAATGTAGAGTCAGTATAAAAGGGGAAGCTGAAACCAAAGAGTGAATAAGAGTATCTAGGAAAAGGAAGAGATTGAGAAGAGAATCTAGAACAGAGCCTGCTGTTCAAAAAATTTTAGAAAATGAGTAGAAAAGGAATAGTTGAGGGAAGAAATGCATATTATGCTTCCATATTGTGGAAGTTCTGGAAAGAGAAGATTTTGAGGAACAGTGAAGTGTCACTTGCTGCTAAGAGGTCAAACAACAGAAAGATTAAGAATCTACTAGGGTTTGTTGCCATGGAGACGACTGATGACTTTGAATGCAGTGTCAGCGGAACAGAGTGGGTAGCAGGCACACTGCAGTTAGTGGTAAGTTTTTGAAATAGAGGCTGATGATGAGGACAATGTCTAAGAGGAATCTGTTACCATTTATTAATTATCTCTTCGTGCTCATTCCTGTACTGGATGCTGTGAGAAAGTAGCCTGTTCTCTTGAGCTGTGGCCTAAGCAGCAAAAATTGCAATCTCATGAAGTCTTGAAGTTAAAAAAAATGCAAAGCACCTTTTATATTTAAAAAGTGCTCATGTGGGGAAATTCATATGCATGTAAAAGTGAATATATATTACAAATCTCTGGAATAATTGGCAGGAAACCCAGAAGTTACCTACTTGGTAAGAAGGCAGCTAGGTAGATGGAGAACAGGAGTTGGAAGGAAACTTTTCATTGAAGTTTCATTGAATCATGTTAATGTATTACCTTTTCAGGAAAACAATAAAAAAGCTTTCAAAGTAATCTGGGGTCTTCTAAAAGAAGTAACCTTTTTATATAGGGTTTACACAGAGATTGACTTTGCAGAGTTTTAGTTATCAAAGCAAAATATTTCCTGGAACTTAGGTTCAGATAAGAAACCAATACTGTTAGTGAAGCCAAACTTAAGAATTCTGAACTTTCTTCCACACTTACAGATGATGGGAAATTCTGCAGCAGTTGCAGCTTCCTGTGCCAATAATGTTCCAGCTGCAGTCTTATCTAACTGTACAGCAGCTAATCAAGCTAGTAGTACCTCGTCAGTTTCCTCACAGAATGTTATACAGCCTCTATTTGTATCTCCACCTACAGGAGGTAGGCCAGGTAGGTTTTTAGTGTTTGCTTACTTTGAAAGCTCTTTTCCTGTTCACAAACACACATGCAAGTATTCTAGCAATTAGGTAGGATAATTTTAATATCTAGAATTAAGTTTAACCTACTTAATAAGTTTGTGGTACTATTCAGGAATCCATGAGATTTGAGAGTCCGGCTTTCAATTTTGTTTTTTCTTGTAAATGTGGCTTTGATAAGATTTTGCACCTATCATTTGCTACCCACTGACTACTTAGAAGACTTGTACTAGTTTCTAAAACTTTGAGTTAAGTTTTATTATTTAAGAATTAATGAAGAGATGTTTCTCACTTTATAGAATAAATTTCTAAAAAGTTTGCTGTAAAATACATTCCTATGTAATGAATTATGTTCCTATGAATATCATAATAAAGAACATTAGGCTCTAGAATTTAAGAATCTAGGTTAGAATCCCAATTTTTCAGCTTATTGGATATGTAATTTTGGTTGTGTTATTAAACCTTTCTTATCTATGAGCTTGGGAGTATTGATAATACTAATTCGTGAAGTAGTTGTGGAATTCTAATGATTTAATATAAATTAAAATTCTCAGAATTCTGAGAAGGTCTGGCAACAACAGCATAGCTTTTCTGAGCCCCCAAATAAAAACCAACAAACATTATCTGCAACAAAACTAGGTGACGTGATGTCCACACAAACCCTCAAATGGAAGCAGACAGGGAGAAACTATCAGTTGCAAGACTTGAATACTCTCAGGGTTTGTGTGGGAGCGAGAATATGGAAGCACTGAGGATGTTATATATACCTAAGAATAGAAGAACCCCAAAAGAAATAGTAAGAGTTCATTGAAGTGACCAATTTGGAAGCAGTAGCTAAAACTGGGAATGGATTTGATTTTTCTGATTCTAGGTAAGTATATGAGGTATTTGGTAGAACTGTGAAGGGCTTAGAAAGTAGTTTAGCCCCTCTGACTTGACCTTCCAGGGCTCCTTGTAGGGTAGTGTTTCTCACTGGGGAGAAACTTCTGGGAGTGGAATCAAAATTGATCAGGATGGGGAAAAGACTAGGTCTGGACTAAAATTGGGGAGAACAGAAAAAAGGAATTCTAGAAAGCAGTTCTGTTTTGAATACCCCACAAAAACAGAGCTCTATGAAGTCAGAAGCCTTGCTTCCCACTTTTAAAATTCATGAAAATTCATTTTACATATAAGTAAACAAGCATTAAAGTCAAATGCTAAACAAAGATATGTTAAGAAATATTAGAATAATATCCCTGCTAGGCATGGTGGCACATGTTTGTAATTCCAATGTATTACTCAGGAGGCTGAGCTAGGAGGTTTGCAAGTTCAAAGCCAGCCTCAGCAATTTAGTGAGGTCCTAAGCAACTTAGTGAGACTGGGGATGTGACTCAATGGTTAAGTGCCCCTGGGTTCAATCATTCCCTGGTACCAAAAAAAAAAAATGATGATGAATATCCCTGCAGATGGCAAAAGTATGCCAGAAATGTACCTACTAAACAATTAAGCTCAGAAAACTTAATTGTAAGTCTATTTCAAAACAAGTTAAAGACATTAATAAAATACTACAGAATGTTAAAGAATAGCACAAGTCATAATTAGAAAAACTCACATAAGGTTACAAAACTCCGGAAAGATTTAGAAAGAGACGAAGATCATTTCAATAATGAAGAGTAAACTATAAAGAGCCTAAGCCAATATGTATAGTACATAGAAAAATAAAGCCAGGCATAATGGGGAATGCATGCAATCCCAGCCATTCTACTTGGGAGACTGAGGCAGGAAGATCTCAAGTTGAAGTCCAGCCTCAGCAACTTAAGGAGATTGCCTCAAAATTTAAAAAAATGGGGATGTAGCTCAGTGGTAGAGTGCCCTTGCGATTCAATACTCAGTATCACATAAAAAGCAAAAGAATAAGGATATAAGATATAGGGAATATGAAGTTAAAAAAAATCAATGAAGTGACATAGTGAGGTTAGGCAAAGGAGATCAAATTCTGATAGAAGTTCCTGAAGAAGAAATCTGAAGTAGGGGATAGAACAAGTGCTACAGTGTAATTTAGAAAGCCTTATTGAAATTTAAAAATTTACATACTGATACATCACCTTACATATCTGAGAATTTTGACCCTGAACAATCAATACCAGGATATTGTAGTAAAATTGGTAGGACTTCTAAAGAAAAAAAGTCTTTTGAGTTTTCAACTAAAAGAGTGTGTGAAATGTAATAAAAATAAAATTATAATAATCAAACTTAGACAGCAATGCTTTATGCTAGAAGAAAATGGAGTAGCATTTAAAATAATCAAAGAACTTGTGAACCAAAGATTTTATATCTAGCCAAACTGATTCTTAGGCATAAAGAGTAATTTAAGAACCAGATTGTTTCCCTGAGCCCTTAAGGAATCTGCTAGAGCTATGCTGTCAAGCAAGGTAATCACATGTAGTTTAAATTAGTTGCAATTTAATAAAATCTTCAGCTCCTCAGTCACATTAATTTTATGCCAAGTGCTCAAAGCCACATGTATAGGACAACATGGAATATTTGTACCCTTATAGAAAGTTGTCACACAGTATATAGAGAATGAGCTTTGCGTTTTTACCATTTGAGTTTTTGCATTAGTTTTGGTCATCCCTTAAATTTTGTGCTGGAGCGCCTCTCCATACCTTAGTCTTGGCCCTGTTCTTTGATCTTTAGAGAAATGGGGCCTTATGTATATATTTATATTCCCTTCTGAAACATTCTGAAGCAGCTGCAGCTACATGGGCAGGAGAAATACACTATGTTGATTTCCACTAATATTGTAAAAAACCTTACTTCTCTTTTCCTGGAGCCGTCCCTTGAATTATACCTGTTAAGCCTATGGAACTCAAACTCTGAAGATGAACTGCTCATGCATTCTAGAGCAATTGAAAATAAAAGCTTTTTCTTAAAGGGCTCATTGTAATATTATGCATTTATAAGGAATGGAAGCACAGACAGTGACCTCCAAATTTCTTTCACCCTTGATTCAGGCCTATGAGAATGTATTAAACTACCTCTGTCTACTAGTCTGCTATTTTCAACTAAATTCTCCATGCTGTTTTTTTTTTAATGGTGTAGTTTGTTTTGAATGCTAGTTTTAAAGGAATCCAGGTGGGGTTTTGTTAGAGAAACTGTTTTGTAGATGGTTCATAGATTTAGAGCATTAGGGGATATTCTGAAAATCCTTTTTCCAAAAGTGGAAATTTCTATTGTGTGTCAAAATTCTAAAACAGTTGAGCAAATTTTTAAAATTTACTGTTTAATTGATATACAGTAAAATTCTATTTTTGATGCTAAGTTCTGTGAGTTTTGACAAATGCATAGTTGTGTGACTACCACCATAATCAAGACAGAATTGGTTCATCACCCCCCAAAATTGTTTCATCGAGTTTGAGATCACCCTAAAACACAGTCTCATTAGTATTAGCTTGTAACTATGTAAAAGGTATAGATGAGTATGTTAGTATTTGTCACTGAATGAGAACTGTGTGGATTACTTTTGCTAAATTACCAAAATTACAAGCTTGTATGAATTGTTATTTTACTAACTGCAGGGTACTCAAACCCTGAATATTTAATCCTTTATTGAATGATGCAGTGAAACTTTCTATACTTCCTAGGGCTGAAATGATAGTGCCAGGAATATAGCAATAAGATTTGGTACTTGAATTTCTCAATTTGGCTAAAATAATTAAATATTAATTGTTCTTGATCATTTGTCAAAAAAAATGAGCAAATTTAATTTGGCATATTATACATGTGTATGTATGTTTTTACTATGTTGGAAACATAATTTTTTTCTTTATCATAATGGAGGACGAATATTTAAACGTTTTCATTTCACATATGAAAAATTATAAAAGTTATAAATGAGCATTGTTTTTAAGCTGTATTAACAATTATAAAATGTTAAAGGGATAAAATACTGCATATATCCTGCTTTTAGATTTTTGTCACTTCTTAGAAATTGAATGCCATGAGTTATAGTTATCTATATTCCTCCGATGCCTACCAGGAGAATTCTTCAGTCATTGCTGAAATCTATGCAGTTTAGTTGTCTCTTCTTCAACATTTGTAATTTTGACAGATTGTTAAAAAATATCTTTAAATTTGCATTGGAAATAAAGCTAAATAACCTTCCAAGTTTTTGTTTTTAAGTCAAACCATGAGAGTTAAGAATTCTTTGAGTATATCCAGGATATAAGAAAAGCAGAGATAAATGTTTGCTTTTAAGGTGTTACTCTTGTGCATTGCCACTTTGTTTTGTTTCTTTGTTAGTGATTGCTTCACCATCCTATCCATACCACTCTGCTCCTATTCCTGCTGCTGCAGCCTCTCTTCCACCACCACCCCCACCACCACCACCACCACCACCTCCTCTTCTTGAAGTGGGAGAGGCTTCAAACTTACCACCTCCACCTCCACCTTATTCCTGTGATCCAAGTGGCAGTGATCTGCCTCAAGGTAAGTAGATTTTGAGACTTGAATAAGATTATTTATATCTGAGTATTTAGAAAATTTTTTTTGTAGTTGCAGGTGGACAGAATGCCTTTATTTTGTTTATTTTTATGTGGTGCTAATGATTGAACCCATTGCCTCACATGGTAGGCAAGTGCTCTGCCATTGAGCTACATCCCTAGCCCTGAGTATTCTTTTAAGAGCATCTCTCTCTCTTTGGTTGACCTATGGGGTGGGGAAATTGACTCGAGGGCATAATGCTAGGTAATTGACTAAGGAAAGTCAATTGTAAGCTAAAAGCTAAGACTCTCTTCTATATAAGTATGTGGTTCATTTCAAGAACTCATGATGGTTTTTTTGTTTTGGTAGCAACATGTCTGTCCTGAAGAAGATTCTCAAGTGAATAGCTATTCTCAGCTATTTTTCTTGAAAAGCAGGTGTCAGTATCAAAATTTTCTCCCAATTCATAAGCTCTTTGCACAAGTATATGAAATTGTTGCAGTCTTTAATATTTGGAGTGCAACTGAATTTTGAAAACTTGAAAAGGGTTCTTAAGGGTCTGATCTGCCTTGGATTTCAGTTTTTGTTCTTGTTTCCAAGGAGTAATTTTCCATGGGAAGTTTTTTGTTACCTCTCTGACAGTATTTGCTCAAGAGAGTTATAGTTGTTGGTTGTTTGCAGCTTACTTATACTTTTGGCTTAGCATTCTCTTGATTTTTCTTGCTATTTATCTACTCTGTTTTGAGTTTTTCTCCAACCCTTAAGGCAATAATCAAAATTGTCTCGTAACTCCATTCTGTTTTTTTCCTTACCTTAAAACTTCATTTAGTGATTCCCAAATTGAGTGTTAGTCTCAAAGTTTCAGTTACTTGTTTCTAACTGCTTGTTAGACATTTCCCCTAGCTTTTAGACTTTCATTTCAAACTTAAATGTCTGTAATGAAATTGCTCATCTTTATCTCCCTTTCTTACTCCAGGCCACAGAAAATATTGACTCTTCTTGTTTCCTTAAATTTCCACCTAATTTACCTAGTATTTAGGCCATGATTTCTATACTTTTTTTCCTTTCTTCCCCATCTGTGCCCAAGATGTTTTCAGTTACCAAATAATGCCAATTTTGTATTTTCCAGCATTTTAATATGAAAATATTCAGGTATGCATCAGAGTTTTTTGTTTGTTTTTTTTTTTTTTAACTTGTAGATGCTAGGGATCAAACCCAGGGCCTCAGGCATGCCAGGCAAACACTCTTACCACTAAGTCACATCCCAACCTTTGTAATTGAATTTTCAAATGAATAGTCATATATCCACCATCAAGATTCTGTCTTTAATATTTAACTCTACTTGCTTTGTCACATATTTGTCCATCTTACCTTCCATTCATCTCCCTGTCAATTGGTTAATCCATCTTACTTTTTATGAATTGAAAAAAACTTTAGATATCAATAGACCTTCCCAGAATGGATAAAGAATGTGGGGTGTATATTTACAAAATGGAATGCTATTCACCTGTAGAAAGGATAAAACCTTATTATTTGTGGCAACATGGATGAATGTGGAGGATATTATGTCCCAGGGAATAAGTTAGGCACACAAATGCCACCCAATCTCACTCATTTAGAGTCTTAAACTGATCTTATAAAAGTTCTGAGTAGAAGAGTGACTACTGGAGGCTGAGAAGGCTAGGGGAGAGAGGAGGATGGGGCAAAGATTGGTTAGTGAGTACAAAATTATAGATATAAGGAATATGTTGTGATATTCCATTTGAATACTATAGTTAATAATATTGTTGATTTCAAAATAACTAGAAAAATATTTTGAATGTTTCACCACAAAGAAATGATGTTTGTTGTGATGAATATGCTTAATACCCTGATTAGATCATTATATGATGTATACATTTATTGAAATGGGATATCATGCTATACCCCATAAATATGTACAGTTATGCACTGAGTATAATTAAAACAATGCATGCACTTATGTTACCTAAATCCCACGCAAGGTATAAAATATTATCAAGCTGGGCACAGTGACATACACCTGTTATCCCAGTGACTTGAGAGGCTGAGGCAGGAGGATTGGAAGTTCAAGACTAACCTCAGCAATTTAGCAAGACCCTGTTTTAAAAAAATAATAAAAGACTAGGGATGTGGCTGAGTGGTAAACCACCTCTGGGTTCAAGCCTCAGTGTCCCACCCCCAAAATATCAGTGTCCCACAGTGTTTTCTTATGTTCCTTCCTAGTCTTTCTTGGGGTACCTCCCTATTTCCCCCCAGAGTCAGCCACTGTTCTGATTTTTTTCTATCATAGATTAGCTTTACATGTTTTAAAATTCTGTCAATACAGTATGTAGTCTTTATAGAAGGCTTCTTAAACTCAACATAGTATTTTTGGTATTTATCCATGTTGTTGGATATATCCATAGTCCACTTGCTTATAGTTCATTGTATCAATATTCCACAGTTGATCCATTTTCCTGTTGATAGACATCTGGGCTATTTCTAGTTTGGAGCTGTTGCAAATAAAGATGACAAAGACTTTCTTGCTCAAGTCTTTGTGAACAAATGTTTTCATTTCCCTTGAACAGATCCCTAGCAGTGGAATTGCTGGGTCATAGAAATTTGTATGTTTACTTTTATAAGAAACTGTCAAGCATTTTTCCAAAGCAGTACTATTTTGTACTCACACTAGTGCAAGAATTTCTCGTTTCTCATCCTCACAAACATCACTGCTGTTGTTTGGTTTTGTCTTAACCATTGTGATGATTAATGATGAACACTTTTAATATTCCCTCTCCCCTTCCCGTCTTGCCCTCCCCTCTCCCCCCTCCCCTCTCCCCCTCCCCTCCCCCTAACCATTGTGATGATTAATGATGAACACTTTAATATTCCCTCTCCCCTCCCCTCTCCCCCTCCCCTCTACCCCCCTCCCCTCTACCCCCCTCTTTCCCCCTCTTCCCCTTCTCCCCCCTCTCCCTCCCCCTCTCCTCTCCCTCTCCTCACCCTTCTCCCCCTGAGCTGGCATGGTGGAGCACACCTGTAATCCCAGCTACTGTACTCAGGAGGATGAGGCAGGAGGATCACAAGTTAGAGGTTAGCATTGGCAACTTACTGAGACCCTGTCTTAAAAAAGAAAAAAAATAAAAGGGCTAGGGATATAATTCAGTGGTAGAGCACCCCTGCGTTCACTCCTCACTACTGTATTATTTTCATGGGCTTCTGGATTATTTGCATATTTTTATAAAGTATCTGTTTATATCTTGGTTAAATGACCTGATGTGGTGACTTTTCAGATACAACACCATAGGCATGAAGTAATTGATAAAGTGAACTTCATTATAATTAAAAACATCTGTTCTGTGAAAGATGTCATCAAAAGAAAATATAAATCACAGACTGGAAGAAAATATATGCAAAAGACATATCTGAATAGCTGTTATCCAAAATATATACGTATGTCTATGTAATGATTCCCAAACTGAACATTGGTCTCAAAAGTTTCAAGTTACTTGTTTCTAGCTGCTTGCAAATGTCTGTAGTGAAATTCCTCATCTTATTTTCCTAAATTTCCATCCAATTTACCCAGTGTCTAACTCCTGATTTCTATCCTCTCTCTCCTTTCTTCCCCCCAAAGAATCTATACACAGACCTTAAACCCTTCACAAAAATTGACTCAAAATGGATCAGAAATGGAAACAAAGAACACAAAAGTGTAAAACTCTTGGTTGTTTTGTCATCTGTGTTATAGTAAATTATAGAAATCAAAACAGACCGTTTTGTAGAGCAGTTTTCTGTTTACAGCATAATTGAGAAGAAGGGACAGAAATTTTCCATACCTTCAAGGGTGCATAGCTTCCTATATTAATCAACATCCCCACACCAGACTGGTACATTTGTTACATTTAGATTTTTTCTTACGTTATCTTTTAGGAGTTTCTTCACATATTCTGAATACTAGTCTTGTCCGGTATGTTTTGTGAATATTTTCTCCTATTCTGTTCCTTATCTGTTTTCTTCATGGTGTCTTTTGATGAGCCTTGGTTTTAACTGCAATAAAATCTACTTTATCACTTTGCTGTTTATTGCTTTCTTAACCTAAGATATCTTTGCCTACCCATAAGATATTCTCCTATGTTTTCTTCTAAAAATTTTGCTTTTAGTTTTGTGTTTAGGTTTCCAGTTCATCTCAATTTTTAAAAATAGTTTTTTAGATGTTGATAGACCTTTATTTTATTCATTTATTTATATATGGTTCTAAGAATTGAACCCAGTGCCTCTACACATGCTAAGCAAGTGTACTACCACTGAACCACAACCCCAGCCCCTCAAATTAATTTTTATTTATGGCATGAGATGGGGATTGAGGTCAATTTATTTTTTTTCCCTTTATGGCTATTCAGTATTACAGCAGTACCATTTGTGAAACTTTGGTTTGGGCTAAAAATCAGATGACTATTTAGAGTGCTGGTCTGTGTCTGAACTCTGTAGGATTCATCTATTTTTCAATCCTTACACTGGTACCACACAATTTTTATAATAAATTATCTGTAAGTTATCCAACACTTTTTTATTTCTGGAAGATTGCTTTAGTCAGTCATTTGCATTCCCACTTGATTTTCGGTTTTACCCACTGTCTTCCCCCACCCTCCCCCCAAAAAACCACTTGGTAATTTGGGATTACTCAGGAGAATTGCCATTTTATTGTCACTTTGAATCCATGAACATAGTATCATAGTAATCTATTTAGACCTTCTTTGGTTTCTAAACACTATTTTTGGTATAGCAATCTTCTACACATTCTGTTAAATATATTCCTATATATTTGAGTTTTTTGTGTTGTAGGAAATAGAATTTAAACTTTGTTTTTCCAATTTTGTCCCTAGTATATAAAAATACAATTGATTTTTGTGTGTGTGTGTGTGTGTGGGTGTATTAACCTTGGCTCATTCATTAAAATTTTCTTTCATTTTTCATAATGGTTATAAAAATTATCCACCATCTCCTTCCTATGTCATGTCTTTATGACCTCATCCCTGAGGAATTAAATTAGCTTCTCATTGATCTGGTATCTGTATCACTTTGCATTCTCTCCCTAGCTCTGAACCCTTCAGTGATTCTTCAGTTTCTGTGAAGTTCAACAGCTTAACTCTGGCATTTATGACTTTCTCCTATCTCATCTCTGCTTTTATTCCAGCCTTTGATTCTTCTGTGAATTCTATGCACCTAGTTTTATACTTCTAAGTCATTGCTGGTGTGATGATTGTATTCACATTCTTCCTGCATGCATTTTTCCATCTAACTTCTTATTAACTCCCAAAAGATACTCTGTGCCCATTAGTATTTGCTCCCCATTCCTTCTAGCCCTGCCAGCCACTACTCTTTATTTCTATAGCTTTGCCTATTAAGTATTTCATATAAATGGGATATAGTCTTTTGTGCCTGGCTTTTTTCACTTAATGTTTTCAAGGTTTATCCATGTTGTACAGCTTGTATCAGTACTTGAGTCTTTTCTGTTGCTGAACAATATTTCATTTTATGGATAAATCACAATATCTGTCAGGTCAATCAGTAAAAATATATTTAGAGATACAATTAGAATGCAAGAGTAGTGGTGGGGGTTTTAGCTCAATGGTAGTATATTTAGCACGTTTAAGTCCCTAGGATTGTAGCAAAACAGACAGAATGCTAGCATTCTCTCTTCCCTAGTACATCTAGTTTTTGTTTATTTATGAAATAAAAGTACTATAATGCCTGGAGAAATTTCATCACCTTGTTTCTTCTTAAATACAGAATAGCATTCCTGTAGCATCTGCTTAATATTAAGAATAGAAATATAATTTGTATTTGGTGTTTAAACCTTATATCAGAAAATGATCTTAGATAAATATGTTCATTTATTATGAGGTGGAATTGAAGTTGACTACAAATGACTTTATATCTACTTTAATAATGCTCAAAGAGAAAAGTTTTTAAATGATAGTTCTGATTGCTTATGTCAGTATCACTGAATTAGAACTTTTTCATTTTAGATACAAAAGTTTTGCAGTACTATTTCAATCTGGGATTGCAGGTAAGAATCATATTAAAATTGGTTTGATAAATTCTATATTCAAAATATCTGTTTTGAAAAATCAGATTCTTAAACTTTAAAAGACAAAAGTACTGTGACAGAACTAAATTTTTATTGTTTTCTAAGAGATCACCAAAGATAACTAACCATGTTTTCCACTTTAGCCTCCAAGTGATTCAGTTTCTTTTATTATTAAGTACTTGTTAAATTGAAAGTGGTGACTGGACTGTAAGTTGTACAACTTCAGCGTACATTAGATTAGTTTTCATATTTAACATTATATACCAATCCTTTACTGTTATATACTCAAAGTTAATTAACTATTTACAGTTTACTTGAAAGATTTTTGCTAGTTTATGTGAAAAACTAATTCAGACATTTAAATAACTGCTTTTTTAAAGCACTCATATATTCATACATATTTGCCAAATACTGGTTTTCACCACTCCCCTGAGTTGTAGAGATGGGTACTGACAAATGCCATCTTATCACTGGAAGCTGTTCCCAATTTGAGTTGAGAGCTCCTTTTTATTTTATTCCTTTAGGAATCATTTTCCCCCAGAAACACATTTTATTTCTGATATAACAAGATGGTGTGTTTATTGAAAGGGCATATTTTCCGAAAATGCATCTTTAAATTTGGCAGATGATAAACTATATAGTCTCCTGGATAATGCTCAGGTAGTTCATATTCTTCAATGCTAATTTCCCTACAACTTTTTTTTTCCCTACAACTTTCTACATACTATACATCTATAAATTAAGAATGGTAAAGTGGGGGTTTTTTTCCTTTGAGACTTTTTTCTAAATGTAGTTTTAAGAATTGATAAATTACTTATCCTTCAGTTACATTACTGTTTTAGAGTCACATGTGGAAACTTTGTTATCTGTCCTACAAGACTGAGGCATTTAAAAATATTCTCCCCACTGAGCACAATGATACACACCTGTACTTTAGTTACTGAGGAGGCTGAGGTGGTAGGATCACTTGAGCCCACGGAGTTCAAGGCCAGCCTGGGCAACATGGTGAGACCCTGTCTCAGAAAAGTGTTCTCCTGCTTTTTACGTTTCCTGGGAATACCAGGAAATGCAGAATAGATGCTTTATACTTTTAAAAGTAATAATGTTTATTATAGTACATTTGGAAAATAATAAGGTTTAAAGAAAACCAAAATCACCTGTATGACCACTCTCTATTTTGATACATTTCCTTATAGTTTTCTAATTATTATGTTACAAAATAGAGAATATGCGATATAAATTTTTTACTTATTTAATTTTATGAGTATCTTTGTATTTAAATATTTAAGAGTACTACTTTTTTGCTGTGTAGTATTCCTTTATGGACATGTCATAATTCATTCACCTAGTACCCTAACGTTCAATGATGGGTGCTTTTTAAAATAATGCTACAAAAGACATCTTTGTATTCAGGTCTTTTTGTATATCTCTGATTTCCTTAGCAGGCTTTCCTAAAATAATTCCTAGGTCCAAATAGGAGGTAACAGATGCTGCAAAAAATCTTTTAAGTTCTAGAAGAGAACAAATTTTCTAAATATCAAATCTTACCACACCTGGAAATTGACACTTTTTTTAAGCAACAAATTAAACTACTTTAAGTAAAGGGAATAGTAAATTGTGTGTGTGTGTGTGTGTGTGTGTGTGTGTGTTTTGGTTGTTGCCCTTTCTTGCTCCAGTGCTATCACCACAACTACTGGCACTCCATGGTCTACATGCCACAGATGCAGCAGCAGCAGCTTAATGTAGAGAATTATCCATTGTATTGTGAACCGCCTCCTCTGGTAGACCAAACTGTTCCTCACTTTTACAGTGAGGTAGGGAGAGCAGATGGTACACAGGTAGAAGCATCAACAAATGGTGAGTCTTTCGTGGGATTGCCAGCAAGAAATACAATGAATTTTATTGTGTACAATTTAAATATGACCTTTCAGATGTTTCATTGGAGCTATATACTTATACCAGCAGTTATGAAAGCATGATATGTGGACCCCTTGAGGTCCCTGGGCGTTTCAAGGGAAATGGCAATACTAAGGTTTTATTTGTCCATTTTATCACATTACATTTGCATTCAGGGTGCAAAAATCAGTGTTGGGTAAAATTGCTGGCACCTAATTACAAACCAAGTCACTAGTACCAAATTCTGCTAATGATCAATATCTTTATCACTGCCACACAATTTGTACAAAAATGCTGATTTAATTTCTCTTTTTTGGGAGCATAGATGTTATATTTACTAACTTTTTGTGCTTTTGTATTTAATATTCTTTGTGACAATGGGAACTATATATAAAACACTGCATACTGAATAAATTGTGCTGATTCATCTAAGAAAAAGAGGCTTGTGCTATTGAGTTACTAGTTGAACTAGCTAACTTTTTTTGAGGTTTTGGGGATAGAATTCAGGGCCTCACACATGCTAGGCAGTCACTCTGCTTCTGAGCTACATACCCAGTCCCCAGCTAACATTTTTTTAATGGAACATTCTTTTTACTTGGAAAGCTGACAAATGACGGTTGTTCATACTTGATTTATCCGCCCAACATTTTCTCAAATAAACAGTCAGACTGTGACGAAAGGAAAAACAACTGATATTTATTGTCAAAGAAAATTCCAACTTTCCAATAAAAATTAGAGAACTTGGGTCTCTTGACAGCTTCCTGGTAATTAAAACTCTGCTAATAAGTGGAGATATTAGTGAAGGCAGTTTCTTAAATTTGTAATGAAATACACCTATATTTAAAAGATCAATATAAAAGTGTGTGAAGTAAAAGTTTCCCAGTTACCAACTCATGATATTAATCATGCCTCATTTTGTAAAAGAACCATCCAAAGTGCAAGATAAAACAACGGATTTTAATGTAGCAGTATGAAAAGTCCACATTGCCAGTGATCTTTGAGAAATTACCCTTTAATATAGTTTTGGTATAGCATCAAAGAATATCCACAATTACCTGAAGTCTTGTTATTAATGGACTTGATTTTCCATCTTTTGCATGACTGCATGAGGCCAGATTTCTTCATATAGTTTAAATAAAACAAAATAACAATATATTAAATACAGAAGCATATATAAGAATCCAGCTGTCATCTATTGAGCCATACATTAGAAATTTGCACAAGTATAGAACAGTGACACTCTTCCTCACATTTTTTTGCTAGAAAGTTTTTTTGGGGAAAGTATTTTTAGATAAATTTTTATTTGTGCTGACATGTAATAGGTTTATTTTTACACAAATTCATATATAATTACAATTTTCTCATTTGAATTCCTAATATAGTAAATATCAATAGTGATAGACCACATAAAAAAGCTGTTTGGGGTTCTCAGTTTTTAAAAGTATAAGGGGATCCCTGAAACCAAAAAGTTTAAGAACCACTGTGTTAGATCATAGAATGATTGCTGTGTGAGATCACAGTATCGTACAGACAAGGAGGCATTTTGGGGAATGTAGGATCTTTGGACTACCCTTGTCTGATACAATCAGCAAGAGGTAGAAAAACATTGTGAACTAACCTAACCAGATCTGTTTCACATTCCACTGCTACTTCCAGGTTGTGATCTCATCTAAGTTCCTTAACTCCCTAAGCCTGGTTTTCTGTACCATGGGAAATTCCTGACTTCTCAGGGTTATAAGAACTAATGGACACCTTATGTATACTCATACTGTGCCTGGTGTATGTTAGGAATGCTAATTTCCTTTTCCCCTCCCTTTTAAAGCATATTTTTGGTTTTGAAATGTGATTAGTACTAGAGAATCTTACTGTTATGTATGCTGATGTGATGTTGCTTATGATTATTAAAAAAAGTCCTTCTTCATTGCATTGTTGGGCAATGTACCTTTCATAAAGTTATTTTTAATTGTTGTAAACCGTGAGGCATGACAATCTTCATTTCATAGAATAGGCTATGTTAACCAAAGGAATGAAAGATTCCTTTTTATCAAATAGGTATAGTCACTGTAGCAAGATCAGAGCAGCATTGTCTATTTCCACTGAAACTGACTTGTGGTAGCAAAAGTACTATAAAATAATATTAGGATCTCTAAAATATTTATGAGAAGATACTTTTAGAATGATCTTCAGAATTATACCTTCAAGTATGCACCAGACTGTACAGACACCTGTGTTTTTCATTTCATTTTTATTGGCACAAAATGGTTATTTGGATGATTCGTGTTATATTGGAATACTGCTGGGAAATTTAATTATGACCATCTCTTTTAAGAGCTAATTTCCTGGAAGGGTGCTAGAAAATGTTTATGTATTTAGCTTGTTGGCACTTAAATCATCCCAGAACAGCAGCTATCTACAGGTAGAATAGACTTGACTCACTTTTAGTGTAAGTACACACATGTACATATAATTTTTTTATTTGAAAAATTTCAAATAAATTTTGGTAGCTTGTTTTAGACATTCATTTTTTTAATTTTGTTTATTTTTATGTAGTGCTAACTATCGAGCCTAGTGCCTCTCGTATTAGGCAAGTGCTCTACCACTGAGCCACAACCCCAGCCCTAGACAATATTGTTTATATCTGAAGTGCTCTTGCTGCAGTTTTTGTGATCTTTCTTATACTAAATATGTTGTTCACCTTTAACACCATCCATTTATGGGCCAGGGTTATAGCTCAGGGGCAGAGCACTTGACTAGCATTGTTTGAGGCACTGGGTTTGATCCTCAGCACCACATAAAAATAAATAAATCAGTAAATAAAATAATTATAAAAAATTACAAAGATCATCCATTTATGTTGCATGGAGTTCTGTTGTAGTGAATTTTTGTATATAAAGCATACTATATGTATTCTTTGTTTCAGGTACTTTTCTGAATGCCGACCCTGGATCTATCCCTCATGGAGCAGTCTATTATCCAGTAATGTCCGATCCCTATGGGCAGCCACCTTTGCCAGGTTTTGATTCCTGCCTTCCTGTTGTGCCAGATCATCCCTATGTTGCCTCCTGGCATCCAGTTGGTGCAGCATATGGTGGTGGTTCTCAAATTCATGGTGCTATAAATCCTGGGCCAGTTGGCTATATTGCTTCACCTTCCTCAGCTTCGCATTATGTACCTCAGAATATGTAAGATTCAGCAGTATGAAGAATTCTTGCACTGCCGTTTTCTCAGTGTTTTGGTTTTTAAAAAGTGTTTTATGTTAGTGTTTAAGTGATTTAGATGGTAAGAGTCATTATTCTTGTATCTGTCTTTAAGATTATTTTATCTTTTGATTTAAAATATTCCTCTAAAGGAATACTACTTTGGGCTGTGAATAAGGAAAATCCTGATGGATGTACAACTAGCCCCATATTGAGCATAGTTCATTGTATTCAACTGTTTTCCTGTCAGCCAGCTTGTCAACTTTGTATTAGCTGATGGTGCCAATTGATAAAAAGGATAACCATACAAACTATTTCCTTGGTTCGGATATCATACATCATATTAAACTGATCAAAATTGGAATAATTTCCACTTTTCTAGAAAGAAACAGCAAACCCAAGAGCTTTTGTTTCTGAGTATCTCAATATTAAATGAGAGAGCTCTTCAGGTTTCTTAAGAATTAGTCTGACCTGAGTTGTGTTCTGTGATATTAATCAGTTTTGAAGGCATATGGTGCTCTGCTTTAGATTTCTCTCATATGCTGTTGTTTAATATTGGATTTATGTAACTCTTTTACTGCACAGTATTGAATTGGTGTCCTTTGCACAGTTAGCAGTAAATAAAAACTAGCATTTAAAATTACCAAAATGAGTGGGATTTTTTTTTCTTTTTTTTTTCATGACAGCAAAGAGTGTACCAGACATTTGATTGTTTCAACATGTTTTCCTCTGGCATTTTAGTTGCAAAGAATGTGAATTTGTAGTTTGGACTGGGGGGAGTAGTTGCAGGGCCAGTTGAAATGTTATTTAATATCAGGTCATTGCAGTGCATACTGTCATATCTAGTTCTTTTCTCTTCAGAATGTTCATTTTTAAATTGTTTTTCTGGTTTAAAAAATATAGCTGGACTTGGTGGTGCATGTTTATATTTCCAGCAACTGGGTAGGCTGAAACAGAATCATAAGTTCAAGGCCAGCCTCAGCAACTTAGCGAGGCCCTGTCTCAAAATAAAAAGGGCTGGGGATGTAGCTTTAAAGTGCTCCTGGGTTCAATCCCCAGTAAACCCCCACCAACCCCACAAAAAAACTAACTCCTCTATGGAACTTTAATGTAGACTTACTTTCTCATTGTCCTGTACTTCCAATCGTTTTCATATCTTACAGTTTTTGTTTTTAGATTGTTATCTTGCAAGGACTGGCTTGTCTCTGACTTTGAGACATATTTCAGTAGCCTTTTTTGCCTTCTCCTATTGTCTAAAGGCCACAAAATCTGTGTTGATCAATTCTTCTCTAAGGGGTAATTCATACAGAATGCCCTGCTATTATCTTACCTCATAGATTAAGTGTTCTTTGGTTGCCACAAAACCTACTTAAAAATATCATCATAGGTCAGTTTTTGCTCGTGAATCAGCCAATCCCTCATTTGCATAATTAGGGCTTGAGGTACTTCACTAGTGCTGGAGTGGAATCCATTGCCAAAAAGAGATCCTGTCTTCAGTATCCTATTTTCTGATTGATATTAATGAATCCCAAATAAGCCAGTGTACTAAAGGTTTCTGCTTCATATTAGACACAGTATTGGTTTTTTGTTTTTGTGTCCTCCATCTTAAGAAGGCCTTGCTCTGCAAGTTGGCATCTGGAAACTTTAGTAAAGAAAGATGAATGATAGGGCACTGATCTTTACAGTAGTCTACTCTGTGTATGTTTTGATGTTTAAGCTTCTCTGCTAATCTTGTGGGTTTTCAATTTGTATAGCCTACAAATTATTTTCTGCAAAGGTTTTAGTCAAGTTTAAGCGTGGAGCAACCCCCCCCCCAACATTTTTGAATGTGATAACGTTTCTGTAGCAAAATGATTTGTCTTTTGAACTCTCAGTGGTTCACTCAGTAGCATCTAAGGTGTTGTAGAAGGTTTTAGTCTGCTTACAGAATGTGAGTCTGGCATTTGCTTTTGAGACAAGCACTTCTGCCTTAACTTTCCAGTTGTTTGTTTTTGTTTCAAAGGTTTAGGTGGCTGCCTTGCCTTACACTTCATTACTGATTGATGCAGTTTAATTAGATGATTGTTATTTTACTCTGAAATCAGCATGTGTACTAAATTGGCCTAATTGCTATCAAATGAAATCTACAGTATTTATGATTTATTTAAACCATATGATTCCCTTTGCTTAGTTTGGGGTTAGCTTTTTGTCACTGTGAGCAAAATACCTGACAACAACTTTATATTGTGCTCATGACTTCAGAGGTTCAGTCCATGGTCAGCTGACCCCATTGCTCTTGGCCTGAGGTGAGCATCATGGCAGAAAGGCATGGTGAAGGAGAGCTGCTCACCTCATGGTAGCCAGGAAGCAGAGACAGGGCAGAGCCTCGGGGGACAAGATAAAACCCCCAGAGGCATGCCTCCCAGAGACCTACTTCCTTCAGCCACACTGTACCTTCTTATAGTTACCAATTAGTACATGAGGCCTTTGAAATTATTAATCCATTTAATGGATTAATCCACTGATTAGGTTACAACTCATAATCTAATAGTTTCATTTCTGAATACTCCTGCATTATCTATCACATGAGCTTATTGGGGGACACCTCATATTCAAACCATAACATGTATTATAAGTCTTCTCCAAGTAATAATAAAGGAGTGAGCCCTGCCCTCCTGTTATGGGTTGAGAACAACCTGTACTGCAGTAGAAGTCTGCAATAGTTAATGGAGGCAGCTGCCAGATAAAACACAAATAGCTTTTCTGATAATTAATCCTAAAGTTGACATTTCAATCAGTCTGTAGCAGAAACAGTCATGGGCTACTTTTTAAAATATGTTACTTCTTCAGTTTCCCTTGATGTTAATAAAAGATGTCTTTCCTTTACTGTTAACCAAGTTTCATCTCCATGGATTTTTTGGGAGCAGGAGATAAAAAGGCACTGTTGTTTGGGATCCTTAACCTTTAGCCCCTTCCTGATGTAAATCTGTCTGCACTGAATGTAGAAAACTGGATCATTTCCATTATAAGGAAAAAGAATTAAAATTCATTTTTATGCTGTATATGTTTATTCTCAGAACTAATTGTGGTTTTCTGGCTTGATTAAGAGCAGATGGAAATATTGAGTCTGTTTTATTGTAATTCAAGACTTGTGAATTTAAAACATCTTTAATTTCCTTGGAGCCTACAAGCAAAGCATAACCTTTTAATTAGCTTTGGAAATTGGAGTATAAACAAACAAATCATGGTGGTTTTTTAAAAAATGTGAACACCAGACATTCAAAACTTACTTTGGACATAAATATCCAAGAATATCCAAGAATCAAAAAATAGTCCACTGGGGAGAGTAGGACATGAACTTAATCAAGACTTTTCTAAATCTCAGACTGATTTAGTCCATTTTATTTCCACTTATATT
Organism: Glaucomys volans; assembly: GCA_020662805.1. Taxonomy (NCBI): domain Eukaryota; kingdom Metazoa; phylum Chordata; class Mammalia; order Rodentia; family Sciuridae; genus Glaucomys; species Glaucomys volans. The sequence continues at coordinate 237,905 of JAJEJO010005595.1, forward strand.
ATAAAGCTAAGACTTTAAGAGAACTAACATAGCAAAAGACAACCTCCTATTTCCCCCCATCCTACATACAATATTAAGTCTTGGTAGAAGAAACTTGATTTAGAATACTTGTCTTCTCTCCTAGCTAAATTATCAAAGGAAAGTTTCCCTGTAATACTTTTCAGGGGCACGTGGGAAATGTAGCTTCTGGAAAAGATCTCCTTGAATTAGGTAACCATTTTGTGATTAGCTAGTTGGGTGTCATTATCTGTTGAATAATAACCATTGAAGCTTGTTTGGGTCCATTATGTTATTCTCTATTTCTGTGTTTGAAATTTTTCATAATAAAAAATACCTTGGTAACTGGACATCTGGAGAGATGTTTTCTTACAAAGTAAGAGATCAGGTTTTAAGAAATGTATTGAATATTGAAAAAAAAATTAAACTGATCACATTTTAGAGAGGCTGTTGCATTAGGTCCAAAGATACCTTGCTAAGACATTAAGGGCTTGGGGGAAGCTTATAAGATAGCTTCTTGAAAACTATAATTCTGAAGAATATTCACTAGCTGTGTTTTTGTAAAACTGCTGTTTCTTTTCCTGGTACTCGGGACTGAACTACTTCCCCAGTTCCTTCTTTATTGTTTTGTTTTGAGATAGGGTGTAAGTTGCTTAAAAACTTTTAATAAATACATGATATTCTTTTATAGCTAAAACTAATTGAGGTGGGTGAACCATTTCAGGTTTTACTATTTTTATTTTCCTAATAAATCACTACAACTTTTGAGTTCACTTTTTGCTTTTCAACTGTCAGAGTGGATCTTCAAAACCAGAAAGTCCCTGACTATTGAACTGCTGTTTTTCCCTGGTAGGTGGTTTTTGCCACCAGATAGATCTTTGTGGGAGGTGCATTTCAATAATATTGAGGTTGGATTGAATCAGTTCTTATGAATTGAAACCTGCCAGTGAATAAAATCATTAAGATCTCTTCTAGCCAAGCATTATTGGTTATTAGTATTAATTTATTAGTGTTACGTGAGTGGTCAGTCTCCTCACATAATTAGCAAACCATTCTTGCAGATGTTACTATATATAAAAATACAGGTATTTCAAATTGTATACAGAATTGCAGGAAAAAATTCTACCTGAGTACTAAAGCATTAAGATGTAAAGAAAGACCTTCTTTGCTATGATGGATCAGCCACCTCAAAGTGAAAGTTTTTCCTTAATAAGAAAACAATTTTATATTCAGTTGCTTTGCTTGCTTCAGTAGTTGACTTCCAAAAAATTTTCTTCCATTCATTTAGCTCTGTTAAATAACCTCAGCTATCCAAGTTTTACTCTTCCTGTTTTTGTTTTTTTAACTTTGGCATAGATTTGGCTTTTGTTACTTGGTTCTTTCCCTTTGCTCACTGTTTTTTTCCAATGTTATTATAAAAAATTTTAGACATCCATAAAAGTCAGAATACTTGTGCAGTAAACATATCTACTACCTACATTCTACAGTTAACATTTTACTATACTTTTTTACAATATCCATCCATAAATCCTTATTCTTGAATTTTAAAATCGTAGACTATGTACAGTTCACTCCTAAATTTTTCAGCATGCATATTAACTAGATTTTGGTATTTGTTAAAGATTCTTTTCTTTTTTTGCATAAATTTTCAGTATTGAATGCATGAGTTGTGACAGATCATACACCTATGAATACAAGTCCTTACCAAGATAATATCATCATCCTCCCTGCCAAATCCCTTCATGGTTCCTTCCTAGTTACTCCCTGCTTCTATCCCCATGGCTCAGGGAACCACTATTTCTGATTTCTACCAGCATAGATTTTTGCTTTTTAAAAACTATAAATGAAAATGTATTCTTTGGTGTGAGACTTCTTTCAACACAGTGCAGGTAGGGTTCATCCATGTGCATGTCAATAATATGTTTCTTTTTATTGCTAAGCAGTATCAATATGCCCATAGTTTGCTTATCTTTTATTGCATTGATGGACACGGATTTTTGATATGAACAAAGCTGCTATGAACTTTTCTTTGTGTGGTACTAGGAATTGAACCCAGTAGTGCTCTACCACTAAGCTAGACCCTTAGCCCCCCTTTTTTTGAGTCATGGTCTTCCTAAGTTGTCCAGGCTGGCCACAAATTTAGAATCCTCCTGCCTCAGCCCCTCCCCAGTTGCTTGTATTGCAGGTATGTAGCACCATACCTGGCCTATGAACATTTTTTAGAAGTTTTTTTCATTCCTCTTGGAATAGAATTGTTTTATATCAGTCTTTCTAATGGGTTTGTACTACATGTTATCATAGTATGGTTTTAATTTGCATTTCCCTGTTTACATTTTTTATTCTATTTAGTTATACATGACAGAATGCATTTTGATTCATTGTACACAAATGGAGTACAATTTTTCATTTCCCTGGTTGTACATGATGTAGAGTCACACCATTCATGTAATCATACGAGCATAGGGTAATGATGTCTGTCTCATTCTGCCATTTTTCCTACCCCCTGCCCCCTCCCCCTCCCTTTATTTACCTCTACACAATGCAAAGTTCCTCCATTCTTCTGTTACCCCCCACACTCCCCCCCATGATGTATTAGCATCCACTTATCAGAGAAAACATTTGGCCTTTCGTTTTTGGGGATTGGCCTATCTCACTTAGCATGATATTCTCCAACTCTATTTACCTGCAAATGCCATAATTTCATTCTCTTTTAGGGCTGACTAATATTCCATTGTGTATATATACCACAGTTTCTTTATCCATTCATATGTTGAAGGGCATCTAGGTTGGTTCCACAATCTATTGGGTATTGAGCTGCTTTAAACATTGATATGGCTACATCACTGTAGTATGCCGATTTTAAGTCCTTTGGATATAGGCCAAGGAATGGGATAGCTGGATCAAATGGTGGTTCCATTTCAAGTTTTCTAAGGAATCTCCATACTGCTTTCTGGAGTAGTTGAACCAGTTTGCAATCCCACCAGCAATGTATGAAGGTACCTTTTTCCCCACATCCTCACCACCTGTTGTTGCTTGCATTCTTGATAATAGCCATTCTAATTGGAGTAAGATGGAATCTTAGGGTAATTTTGATTTGCATTTCTCTATTTACTAGAGATGTTGAACATTTTTTCTATATTTGTTGACCACTTGTGTATCATCTTCTGTGAAGTGTCTGCTCAGTTCTTTAGCCCATTTATTGATTGGGTTATTTGTATTTTTTGTGTTAAGTTTTTAAGTTCTTTATAAATTCTGGAGATTAGTGCTTTATCTGAAGTGCATATGGTAAAGGTTTTCTCCCTCTCTGTAGGTGCTCTCTTCACATTGATTCCTTTGCTGAGAAGAAACTTTTTAGTATGAATCCATCCCACATATTCATTCTTGTTTATTTTTCTTGTGATTTGGGAGTCTGTTAAGGAAGTCTGGTCCTAAGCCAACATGATGAAGATTTGGGCCTGCTTTGTCTTCTATTTAGTGCAGGGTCTCTGGTCTAAATCCTAGGTTCTTGATCCATTTTGAACTGAGTTTTGTGCAGGGTGAGAGATAGGGGTCTAACTTCATTTTTTTTTACATATGGATTTCCAGTTTTCCCAGCACCATTTGTTGAAGTGACTGTTTTTTCTCCAGTGTATTTTTTGGCACCTTTGTCTAGTATGAGATAATTGTATTTATGTGAATTCATCTCTGTGTCTTCTATTCTGTACCATTGGTCTTCCTGCCTATTTTGGTGCCAATACTATACTGTTTTTGTTACTATTGCTCAGTAGTATAGTTGAAGGTCTGGTATTGTGATACCTCCTGCTTCACTCTTCCTTCTAAGGATTGCTTTGGCTATTCTGCATCTCTTATTGTTCCGAATGAATTTCACGATTGCTTTATTCTATGAGGTATTGGGATTTTAATTGGAATTACACTGAATCTGTATAGTGCTTTCGGTAGTATGGCCATTTGTGAATGGGGTAGTTTTCCTAATTTCTCTTTCAGAGGATTCATCACTTATGAATAGAAATGCATTAGATGTATGAGTGCTGATTTTATATCCTGCTACTTTGCTGAATTCATTTATTCTAGGAGTTTTCTGGTGGAATTTTTTGGATCCTCTAAATATAGAATCTCATTAGTAAATAGTGATAGTTTGAGTTCTTCTTTTCCTATTCATATCCCTTTAATTTCTTTGATCTGTGTAATAGCTCTAGCTAGAGTTTCCAGGACTATATTGAATAAAAGTGGTGAAAGAGGGCATCCCTGTCTTGTTCTAGTTTTTAGAGGAAATGCTTTCAGCTTTTCTCCATTTAGAATGATGTTGACCTTGGGCTTATCAAAGATAGCATTTACAATGTTGAAGTATGTTCCTACTATCCCTATTTTTTTCTAGTGTTTTGAACATGAAGGGGTGCTGTATTTTATCAAATGCTTTTTCTGCATCTATTGAAATGATCATATTATTCTTTAAGTCTATTGATGTGATGAATTACATTTATTGATTTCTGGATGTTGAACCAACCTTGCATCCCTGGGATGAACCCCACTTCATCATGGTGCACTATGTTTTAAATATGTTTTATATGCGATTTGCCAGAATTTTGTTAAGAATTTTTGCATCTATGTTCATCTGGGATGTTGGACTGAAATTTTCTTTTCTTGATGTTGTCTTTGACTAGTTTTGGTTATCAGGATGATACTATCTTCATAGAATGAGTTTGGAAGGGTTCCCTCCTTTTCTATTTCATGGAATACTTTCTGAAATATTGAAATGAGTTCTTCTTTGAAGGTCTTATAGTACTTGGCTGAGAATCCATCTGGTCCTAGACTTTTTGGATGGTAGGCTTTTGATGACTTCTTCTATCTCATTGCTTGAAATTCATCTGTTTAAATTGTGTATCTTCCAGATTCAGTTTGGGTGGATCATATGTCTCTAGAAACCTGTCAATGTCTTTGAGATTTTCTATTTTTTTGGAGTATAGATTTTCAAAATAGCTTCTAATTATGTTTTGTATTTCAATAGTGTCTGTTGAGATATTTCCTTTTTCATCACGAATTTTAGTAATTTTGAGTTTTCCCTCTCCTCTCTGTTAGTGTGGCTAAGGGTTTATCAATTTTGTTTATTTTTTCAAAGACCCAACCCTTTGTCAAGTTTTTGAATTGTTTCTTTTGTTTCGATTTCATTGATTTCAGCTCTAATTTTAATTATTTCCTGTCTTCTACTACTTTTGGTGTTGATTTGTTCTTTTTCTAGGGCTCCGAGCTATAATGTTAGGCCATTGTTGACTTTTTCTTCTTTTATTGAATGAGCTCAATGCAATGGATTTTCCTCCTAGTACTGCTTCCAGGGATTTTGTTAACCTCTAAGAATTTTTTTTATCTCCTTCCTGATATCTTCTGCTATGCATGTATCATTGAGTAGCCTATTATTTAGTCTCCAGGTGTTGGAGTAGTTTCTGTTTTTTTATTTTATCATTGATTTCTAATTTCATTTCATTATGATCTGATAGAATGCAAAGTAGTATCTTTTTTTTGTATTTGCTAAGAGTAGCTTTGTGGCATAACATATGGTCCATTTTAGAGAAGGATCCATGTGCTGCTGAGAAGAAAGTGTATTCACTAGTTGATGGATGGAATATTCTATATATGTCTGTTAAGTCTAAATGATTGATTGTATTATTGAGTTCTATGGTTTCTTTTTTCAATTTGTTTGGAAGATCTATCCACTGGTGAGGGCAGTGTGTTAAAGTCCCCCACTATTATTATGTTTTGGATTATTTGATTCTTAAAATTGAGAAGGGTTTGTTTGATGTACATAGATGCTCCATTGTTTGGGGCATGAATATTTAAAATCATTATGTCTTGCTGGTTTATGGTTCCCTGGAGCAGTATGAAATGTCCTTCTTTATCCCTTCTGACTAACTTAGGTTTGAAGTCCACTGTATCTGATATGAAGGTGGAGATTCCTGCTTTTTTTTTTTTTTTTTTTTTACAGAGTCCATGTGCATGGTATGTTTTTGCCATCCTTTCACCTTTAGTCTGTGGATGTCTTTTTCTACGAGATAACTCTCTTGAAGGCAGCATATTTTTGGTTCTTTTTTTTTTAAATCCAGTCTGCCAGTCTTTGTCTTTTGATGAATGAATTTAGGCAATAACATTCAGGGTTATTATTGTGATATGATTTGTATTCCTGGTCATTTTGGCTTATTTTTGGGGTTCAGCTTGACTTGGTTTCTCCTTTGATCGGCTTTTCCTTTAGGGTAGTTCCTTCCTTTGTTGACTTGTATTGTTGTTTTTCACTTCCTCCTCATGTAATATTTTGCTGAGAATATTATGTAGTGCAGGCTTTCTATTTGTAAATTCTTTTAACTTTAGTTTATTGTGGAAAGATTTTATTTCATCATCATCTGAAGGTTTTGTTGGGTATAGGATTCTTGGTTGGCATCCATATTTTTTCAGAGCTTGAAATATGTTGTTCCAGGCCCTTCTAGCTTTTAGGGTCTGGACTGAGAAATCTGCTGATATCCAAATTGCTTTTCCTCTATATGTAATCGGATACTTTTCTTTCATAGCCTTTAAAATTCTATCTTTATTTTGTATTTTGGGCATTTTCATTATAATGTGCATTGGTGTGGATCTAAGCCTCTTATACATTTGGTGTTCTGTAAGCCTCTTATATTTGATTTTCCATTTCATTCTTCAGGTTTGGGAAATTTTCTGATATTTCATTGAATAGATTGTTCATTTCTTTGGTTTGTATCTCTGTGCCTTCCTCAAGCCTAATAATTCTTAAAATTTGATCTTTTCATGTTATCTCATAATTCTTGGAGGGTCTCTTCAGGATTTCTTACCATCTTCTCTGTGTGGTCAACTTTATTTTCAAGATTAAATATTTTGTCTTCATTGTCTGAGTTTGTTTTCCAAGTTATCTAGTCTGTGGGTTATGCTTTCTATTGAGGTTTTAATTAGGTTCATTATTTCCTTCATTTCAAGTATTTGTTTTTTTTCCCCAGAATCTCTCTATTGATATAATCTTTTGCTTCCTGCATTTGCTCTTTTAACTGTTTATTGAAAGGATCTTTTGTTGCCTGCATTTACTCTCTTATGTCATCCTTTACTTCGCAGATCATTTTAATTATGTAAATTATGAACTCCTTTTGTTACATTTCTTCTACCGTGCTGTCAGTGGATTCTGTTAATATAGCATTTTGGTTTGTTTGGGGCACTTTTCCTATTCATGTTGTTTGAGTATGTTCCCCTCTAGCAGTGTGAATCTGAGGTATTACAGTTTCCCCCTATAGATTTATAGTGTCCCTTCAGGTTTCTAATACCTTACCTTTAAGGGGGAGATCAATATTAACATCACACAATGCAACAAATGTGCAGGCTTAAACCAAGTAGCCCATATTAAGATGTTAACAGTATTGTCGAAATGTGTTCGATTATTATCTACAGCATAAACAATAGGTTTACAATAAGGCCTACAATTTCTAAAGGTCGACAAAGAATGGGGGAGGGGTGTAGGATGTAATGTTAATGAGGTTAGAGATGAAAATGTGGAGGCACTAGATTATAGGAAGAGTGAAAGCAGAATCAAAAGAAGTTGGTTGTTAGCAAGAGCAAAGGGAGAAAGAGACTCTGAGGAAACAAGAGGAAAATAGACCAAGAAAAAAAAAATTTTTAAGTCTTGAAAGAAAATTGAACAGTTTTTTTTTCTGTTGGAGTTCAATATCTTCTCTGCCTCCCTTTTCTTCTGATGGTGGGATTGTCTGGAGTTTGCTGGTAACTCTACCCTCAGGATGATGACAGTTACTAATGTGCGAAGATTAGACTTAGAGGTGGGACTCCTGGAGTCAGTGTATAACAATTGCTAGTCCCTCTGAAAGACTGCACCCCAGGAATCTCCTTTGGGGTCCACTCATTTGACACAGGAGCCTGGTCTTACCTCCTTCCCTCTCTTGTGGACCTCACAATACCTGGTTTATAATTTAGTCTCTAAATCGTATCTTTTCTGTTCCTTCCCTTTTGATTTCCCATTGAGGAACCCTCTCCCTGGAGGTCCTGAGGGCTGAGCGCCAGGACCTGTGTGCCTGTCTTGGAAAGCTATATAGCTACAGGCATTGGGCTGGTTGATGGCTAGGGGGATGGTTTGGAGACTGGGAATTGAGGAGGTGGAGGGCCCTATTGATTGCCAAACCAGTATGACCAAGCTGATGTCAGGTCCCAACATGCTCCCAAGTGCTCCCAAGTTGTCTCTGGGATCCAGGTGGGTGCCGGGCTGGTTGTCTGGGTGAGCCGGGATCAAGATGCCCTCACACCCTTTTCCCACCTACTGACCCCTTTCGAGGCTCTCTCCTGCCTCTGCAGCAAGATGGTGGCTATTAGCATACCTAGCAGGGTTACCTCAGATGCAACCAAGCCTTCAGGGCCCTTGGCGATGATCTTTCAGGTCCTGGCTGTTATCCCTGGATGTAAGCAGCTACGACCCAAGTTGGTGACGACAGTAGGCTTCTAGTCTCTGGCAGGTGTCCTCAGATGGAAGCTGTCTCAACTAAAGATGGTGGCAGTGGCAGCAGGGATAATCTAAGATGGTGGCAGAGGCATCCCAAGGTGTTGGTAGATGGGGAGCCACAGCATGTCTGCCTGGGGATGTGGGCAGGCTGATGCTGGAGTGCTTATATTTTTTATACCAAGCGTTTTTTCATGTGCTTCATTAGTTGAACGATGTTCAGATCATTTGCATTATTCCATTTTAGGAGTGCTTTTGTATATCTAGTTAGAAATCTTGTCAGATATACACCTGCATTTTAAATTGTCCTTAACTAGTATGTAAATATTATTCACTCATTTATGCTTAAAGTAATTATGCCAGGACTAGCAGGTGAGTTATTTATGTGAAAGTAAACTGTTTTGATATGCTAACCAGGGCTATAGTAAGGTAGAAGTTTAATTAGTAAAATATAAAGACAATCAAATTCAGGAATGTGAATTAATTGATGGAAAGGATTTGCAAAAGTCTCTTACAAAAAAATCTTAAGTGATGGCAGCTGATAATTGAAGTATTGCTTACATCTACTCAGCTTACACTAGTTTAATCATGACCAGCCTTACTTTGGTGTATGTTTTCTGCTTCACAAATTCAAACTCTTTTTATACAAGTTATTAAGTCAATAAAGAAAAATAAATTTCTAGGATCAGGCCTGTAAGATTGCCAAATGTTGCAGTCCATAGCTTTAATTTTTTTGGGTGGTGCTGGGAATTACCTTACACGTGCCAGTCAAGCACGCTATCACAGAACTACAATCTCAGCCCTTAAGCCATAGATTTATAGCTGTATGGGTCCTTTTACTTCATCATCTCAGTTCTTTGTGAATATTTAAGTTGTTGTTAAATAGTCATGACTTTAATGGGGAAATATAAAAATTAGAGTGATAACATTTGTTCTCAATCATACACTTTTTAAAATATTTTAGACTGTGGAAGTCTCCCATTAATGTTTCTGCTGGTCAAATTACAGCATGAAATCCATTGTTGTTCATAAATGTTTATTAATAGCCATAAATGATTACATTGGAAAAGAGAACAAAATACCTTAAATCTAAGTAGCCATACATTTAGGGGGGAGTAAATGCTTTATTTTTGTTTATACTGAAGCTAAAAATACACAAAATTATTGTACAAGATTGTTTTTGACAGTTGACACTAACTTTATACTTCTTACAGAAAGTATTTAAATAAAAGTAATAGTTACTCAAAATGGTTTTAGCTTTTAAAATAGTCTGCAAAGTCAAAATGCCATTTGCACAAACACGTTTTGGAAATTTTCCTTTTTAAGCTCAGGAGATACCATTTTAACCTTAAATTTGACACAAACATTTTCAGTATGGTTATGAGGGGTCACCAACTAGACTGAGAAAGTGAATTAAGCATAGCCTGTATTTTCTAGTATTTCTTTTCCTGCTATCAACTCTTAACCTGTAGCATCGAAGTGTATCCACTATTTTGACTAGGAAGAAATTTCCCATCTTCCATTTGAACTTCACTTTTGAGAAATCTTGAAGAAATACAATCGTGTGAAGAGTTCAGATGTTGCTGTCTTCTTGAATACTATCGTTAGTATGTATTTCTTATGTTAGAAGAAATGAATACAAATTGATACATTTTCCTTTGAGAAGGAAGGATGTATACATCCTTACCTGAAATGTCCTGGAGAAGGCCCATGTCTTTACAGTTGAAATAAGGAAACCTACAGCTTTGCTTTCCTATGTTAACAGACTATTTGAACAGGTTAGTTAGAAATGATCAAATTGGATTTCCTTTAACATTAACTAAACCACAGACTAATGTGTTAACCCTTTGGGCTTAGACGTCTTATTTTGAACTCAAAACATTCATGTTTAATGCCACTGGTTCCATTGATTCTGTTGGATGTGTTAAAATTCTGACTGCTTCTCCTGTCTAAATATGCTGAGAACAGTTATCACTGTGCTTATTGGACTACAGCCTTCATTGTCTTGGTTATTGAAATGGATTGTTTAATATATGTTATAAAAGGAAGCCCTATCATATGTGACCACGAAGTGGTGAAACTGTGCTTTAAATAATAGATTTTGTACAGAAAAGACCTAGTCTGAACATGTGATGTTTAAATGACCTGAAGCTAGCTACTGCCATACTCCCATTGCAGCTGCCTCCTACTGTTTCTGTTACCATGGTGTCTTGAGTCCACAGCCCTCCCCTCTATTTTTCTGTGGAGGATAGAGGTTTTTCTTTACTGTTCCCTTCTCTTCCTATTAAGGGCTTAGTTGTCAATCTCTACATTATAAAAATGTCGTTTCTTATAGATAAGTAAGATTTGGGGAGCTGATTCTCAGTTTGTTCACAATATAAGTTATTGGAATTCCTGATGTATTTTCCTGTTTAAACACAAGTGTCTTAAGTGTTTCATGATTGTGATTGTTTCCAACCAGGGGAAGTTCTGAATCTAAATACTCTCGGTCTTTAAAGTATCTTTGAGGAGGGGCTGTATGCTAAATTAAGTAAGGCTGCCACTGCTCCACGCATGTTTTAAGACTAGAGTCTAGATTGCAAAGGGGGAGTAAGGAGTTTTTAGGGGATAATGCAGATATTCTCTATCTTAACTTTGAGTAATGGTTCCAGGGAAATATACAATTGTGAAAATTCACCAAGTTGCCTATTCTGTCATACCACTTAAATATTTTTTAAACCAGAACTCAGCTTGACCAGCATTTTCCCAAAAAGTTTATCTAAAATTACATTGGCTATTTCTAAAAACATAATCTTAAGGATCATAATCCTACCATTTAATATTCAGAGATTGTACTGTGGATTTTGAAAGCCCTCCCAAAAATCCAAGTCCAAAATAGAGTGAGTGATGGCAGCATCATTAGAATATGAGTACAGCTTCTTAAGGGGACTACCTGGAAGGACAACATCCATTTAACTGTATGTATTCTGACAATTTTATGAAAATGTCAATCTCATTACTTTATAACCCTACTTTATATGCTTATTCAAAATTTGAGAATAAAACAATTTAAAATCTAACTTTTCTTCCATATTAGCCCCCCCCCCAATTTTAACTTTTATTTCTCCTTCATAGAATTTTAACCAAACCCGTTTTATTTTTTAGATAAGATTTGGAGAAATCAATCTTCCCAATAGTTGGTCAAAATGTAAATTATTTATGAAAGCCAATCTGTGATATTGCACAATTTAAGATATAACCCTACTATGTATCTGTTGTGTTGAATTTGTGAATATAGTGATCCCAGGTGAGTTATTGCTGCCTTCTGAAATTAACCCAGATACATCTTGAGATTTGAAAATGATTTATAGGTCATTCAGAGCTTATTTTCATATACTGTTGATTTCTGGATTTTGTTAAAGAAGAAAATGGTAACGTTAATATTTGAATCCAAGAACATTTGTTGGGGATGGGGTGCTGGGGATTGAACCCAGGGCCTTGCATGAGCTAGGCAAGCGCTCTAATGCTGAGTCACTCATCCCATCCCTTAGAAATCACATATTTTAATCGAGCAACTCCATCTCAATTTGGTCATTTGAAGTTTAACACTTTGGTGGTTTAGTCCTATGTTTTAAAGTGCTTATCCATACTCGTTCTTTCTTGAAAAGATTTTGTCTCTTCACTATCACCATCAAAGTCCCCCATGAACCTAGCAAAAATCCAAAGTACCTTTCTGTCTTGTGTTTCAAGAGCCAGTTTCAAGGGTTGTGAAAGACTTGAAAACCCAATCAAGAAAGAGGGTTTCTAGGTTGGAAGACAGTAGCAATGAATATTTTGGGGATATATTGAGCTTTATGAGACAAGAAAAGATAACCAAGCCCAGCTTAGCTACTTGCAAGGAGTTGGCTTCTTTAGGTTTAAATGAAAGGCACACTGCCACCTATTCATTCATGGGCCATTGAGGACAGTGCTTTGGGGTGTGTGGGTGTGTGTGTGCGCGCGCATTAACATTACAGCTCCTTGGACAAAGAGCAATATGTGCTGCAAATTGGTGGGAATGACCAACATACTGTAATCAGTTTCTACTTCTTGAGTTAGTCTTTTTTGGTTCTATCAGTCATTTTAGAGTTTTAATGAAGGCTTTTCAGAGGGAGGACAGACATATGGAGGTTGCTTGTAATGATCAAAATTACTGGGCTATCTTTTGTTTGCCATTAATTTATGCTGTAATACAAAGCCCCTACAGAGCTTTCACAACATGACAAGAAAACAAGTTTTTGACATAAGGGCTTTCTGCTTAATTTTGTATTTAAATGTAATTCTTACTGTGTATGAGTTTCTCAAGTATTACAAACAATGCTGGTATATCTTTAGGAAAAAAACACAACTCAGATCCAATAAACTAACAAGTACAAGATACAAATCCACTCTAGAATGAGAGATAATACAAATACTGAGCTTAAAGATGGTATTGTACCCTAGCTTGCTGCCTGCATCATTCCAGCAATTAACTTCTCTGTTTATTAGACATTCCGTATTCTAAAAGTTATGCACTCAAAAGCTACCAAGTAGCACTTCTCTGGACCATCAGGTACCATACTAAGGCCACATTGTCAGTATTATGAATACTAATATTTCAAATATGTAGTAAATCTGAAGTATGCTATTTGGTCAAAAATGTATATGTTTTACGGGTATTTTTTTCTGAGTTAAATGCTTAATTTTTTCCCTTTAAAACCAGAAACTGCAAATCCTGAAAACTCTGAATATAACAGTTGTCCTATAGAGGGTGTTAGCATGGCAGTTCATTTTAGTACTTTATCACATCTCAAGAAGTATCTTTTCGTTGAAAAGTTATCCCTGCTTCTCCTTCTTTCAAAATGATCTGGTGATCACTAAAAGGACTGAAAGGTCAACTCCAGAAGCTTCAAATGCTATTAAGATTCAGTGTGTATGGACATACATACACAGACCAGGCTTTCACTTCTACAAATACCTGAAAAAGTAAAGAAAGCCCAAACCTGTTGGGGAAAGGTGATTGAGAAAGGGTCATTGTCAGTACAGTTCAAATACCATTTCTGTGTACTAAACTAAGACTCACATAGAATTTCAGGGTACTTAGTTCCCAATGGCTAGTTCTATACCAATAAAATGGGTATTTGGGGCAATTAAGCCTAAGAAACAATCTCAAATGCTTGTGGGCAAAGCTGCAGGAGTTGGGAGTGGGTGTGAAGAAGGATTTAAATGGTTCAAACCTTTGACGCTGAATAGTTTCTACGAGTGATCTGTTAGCACTGTTTTAAAAACTTGATTACCAAAATAATATGCTCAGATTTTCTTATGTAGTGTTAAAGAAATTGCAGCCTAACTTCAAATGGTTCTTTGCCTGATGAGTTAACAAACCAAGGTCTGGACCACTGAAAATGTCAAAACACCACTTGAATCTTCTCCTCAATGCTGCACGAATGCCAAACACTTGTTTTTATATTTTCTGGCTAAGGTATTACCTCACATTTTCCTCTAAAATTCCCTTTGCATTGTTTTTTAAATTTTTTTTTTAGTTGTATGTGGACACTATCTTTATTTTTATGTGGTGCTGAGGCTCAAACTCACTGCCTCACATGTGCGGGGCGGATGCTCTACCACTGAGCTACAGCCCCAGCCCCTCCCTTTGCATTGTTCAGAGGAGATTTGCACTACTATAAGAACTCTAAAGTTCTTTGTAAAAAAGGTATTAACCCATTAAAAAGATGGAGGCCCTATTTTTAAGTTCTTTAGTCAAATTATAGGCAGATACTTACATTTTTTGGACTTAGCTGAACAATAATAGCCTAAATTAGGTCAAAGTAAAATAAATGATTATGGAAGGCAGAAAGAACTGGAAAATTTTCCATGTTCCCACTTAGGTACAAATATAACTTGGAGAATTTACATCTCTTTAAAATTTGTCATTCAAAAACTGATATTGAATTTAGAATTTTTTCCACATCTTTATACTTAACTGGAGTTAAAGCTAAAAGTGGAGGATATACTCCAGAACTGGTTACTTTTTAATACAGTTTGGACTTTGTAATATTTTTACCTTAATATCAAGGAGACCTTATGAAGCAAATTAATCCAAGGTGTTTAAAAGTTAAAGCCAGCTATAATGGAGGCAAACCACAGAATGGTTTTTTAAAAATCATTAGTAAATGATTATTGTATTTGTAATCATTTTTTACTTTGTGGTACATTTCTTACTTTACATTTAAATATGCCAGTGTGAAATTTTTGGAGTTCACAGCACGTTAGGCAAATGGAAAAAATAGGTATCTGTAGTGGCCACATCTCATTCATATATATATATGTGTGTGTGTGTGTGTATGTATACATATACACATTTTCATAATAAATGTCTTGTATCTATGATTTGGAAGATTTGGGTTTATTGACCAGCTCTGTGCCCTTGAACAAGTCATTATCCATTATCCTCTGGACACATTTCCCCTTTTTTCCCTATTAAATATAAGTATTGAATAAAATTGCTCTTCTCTAAGGTTCTATTTTAGCTTTAAGTTTGTAAATTTACTCTCAAGTTGGCTTATATCTGGGGTCAGAGGACATACTTAAGCATTTTGATATTAAATACATTTTTGGGGGGAACTGCTGGGGATGGAGCCCAGGGCCTTAAACATGCTAGGCAAGCAAGCACTCTACCACTGAGCCATATCCCCAGCCCCAAATATGTTTTTTTTTTCATCTGATCCAGAAAGTTAAGAAGTGAACACAACTCTATTTCTGCTTCTACTTTCTACTGTGTTAGAGTTAATAAAAATGTTGGTGTCACCAAGGTGGAAGTTAGGGCAATAGCTGGTTTAGCTTCAACTCCCATCGTAAATGAGGTTTCAACATAACTAGTGAAGTCCTAAGCCTGTTGCAAGGACAATAACCCTGAGAAGATTTGGAAAGGAATATAATCCCATGAAATATGACACCATGCATGACTGCATGCATGACTCCATGTTTGGCTATTATGTTTTCTGACGATAAAAGTAACTGTTAGAATCGTTATACCTAGTTTATCAGGCATATATTTGTGAGAAAGCCATGTTTTGCTTTTGATGAAATGGATTTATATATTGTTTTCTGTTTTGTTCTTTAGTGCCATCAGTATGAGTTAGGAATGCAATCCTGGTTCTGTTGTTATTCAAAATGAATTTGACAAGAAAGTTGAATCTTTAACTTTAGAAATCTTTTAGAAAGCAAACTGTTTTAAAACTTGTCAGCCATTTATGACAGTCCCACTTAGTGAAGCAGGGGAGAAGTTAGATTTGAATAAATGACCACTTCAAATATGATCAAGGAATTATTTTGGGACAACTCTTTGCCAAATGACTCTTGACGCAGCTTGATCTCATTTCCCTGGATCTGAGTTTTCTTCTTCATCACCTCCTCTTGCTGCCCTAGCTCTGCCCCCCAGTTTAACTCTTCTCCATGTGAAACACTTTGTCACTCCCAATGCTAGGGATAGAGATAGGAATCAATTTGAACAACAGAAACTACACTGTTAAAAGCTAGTTTGGAGACATATTTTCTTTTTTTTTTGGAACCAGGGATTGAACTCAGGGACACTCGGCCACTGAGCCACATCCCCAGCCCTATTTTGTATTTTATTTAGAGACAGGGTCTCACTGAGTTGCTTAGGGCCTCGCTGAGTTGCTGAGGCTAGCTTTGAACTCGCGATCCTCCTGACTCAGCCTCCCAAGTCGCTTGGATTACAGGCGTGCGCCACCACGCCCAGCTGGAGACATATTTTCATTGTTTGAAACTTCCTCATTTCACTTACTTTAACCTGAAGTTACATACAGGAATTTAGATGGATTCCTGTCGGCACTGACATTTGAAAGCACAGGGTGACAACTAACTTTCTTTCTTTTCTAGGCTATACATTCTTAATTTAATCTCCAGGAGTGCTTTCTTTGAAGACAGTAAAATTTGGTTTATGTTCACAGGTCCATGGATCTGCTAGGGTTGTTATGTTATATATCTAACATAAGTTTACACATGCACTTCTGTTGCCCCCAGTGAATGTTAAAACTGCAACCCAAATTAGGTTATCTAGACGTAAAATTGTTTTGTTGGTTTTTTTTTCCAGAAAGCAATTAATTAAAATGAAGACGTTCTTTTTTTCAGATTTCAGTACCTCAGCAAGATGTCACTGTTCTGATAAAAAATATTTCAAATCCAGGCTTTTTTCTTAGAAATGCCTTGATAGCAATGATGATTAAAACTATCAACAGTAGATAGGACCCTATAAATATACCAGCTAATTATTTTTTCCTGCCAATGTATGAGATGTAGTGATTATTGGTTAGAGTGCAGAAGTTTTTAAAAAACAGTATACATCCTAAATACTAATTTCAATACTATCAAATTTTGAAATGTAGTAAGTAAACTGAAATACACAAACACAGGAAGTTGCCTAACTTATTAGATATGACATATACTATAGGGTAAATATCTCATTGGCACACATTAAGAAACTAACACATCTTTAAGAAACAAAAACTCAACAGCCCCCACAATTGAGAAGTTGTGTTTTAAAACAAAACAAAAAGGCCAGTTATACCTAGAAACCACAAGCTGACAATTCTTTGGAGTCTGTTCAGCCTCCCTTTGATGCTGTTCATTGAACCAGCATGGGCAGCGTGTAGCACTGAAGGGTAACAAAGATAGGCAGGTTGGTTTGCCTTATCTGATAGCTGGTGGGGACTGTTGACCACATCCCTCAGCCCCGTGGGGAGATGGCGTGAGATCCTGAGGAAGGTCAGGAATCTGTGCGGCAGCAACAGTAGCAAAGTGGCACCTGGAGCTTCAAGGAAGCAAGGGTAAGAAAACGAAAGCAAAGCAAAAGGGTTAAGCACCCGACTGCACCTCTGCTGATTAGGGGCAACACCCCTTCAGTTGGTTGTGAGATGGACTTAGTGTTAATAGGTATAAAAAGGCAAATAATAATAATAAAACAAGAACAAAAATGGGGAATGTGGCTATGGAAAGTGAAAATAATAGGAGTTTCACTCTCCTTTTCTAGGGGGCAGTGAGGGACTCATATTCTATGTCACCTCCAAGAGTAAGGAAATTACAAATTTTCATTTGAGTTCCAGAACAGGTGATAGGGACTTGACTTAAAGCCGAGTTGTAACTTGTTCTTCCTGTCCATCACCCCATTTGTGCATGAGCAAGTCACAGGCCTCTCCCCAAGTTTCAAATACATCCTCTGAGGAGTCTAAAAGTTTAGAATTTGAGGAGCAGATGCTGGATGCACAGTGAAGAGAGCTGGAACAGGCTAGAGGGCATTCACTGCTCTGAGCAGCACCCCGGACTTCACCTAATTCTACCTCACTGAGGTTTATTTCACTTTGAGAACAGGCTTCTGCTTTCCCTTTCTCCATCTGAGAATATCTGATGTCCTGCCACATATAATGCTGCTGGACGATTCCATCAGAAATTGTGTACATTGGCTCTGAACTGGGTTCAGACATATGACCGTTAAACTTTGAGAAAAGGAGACCCAGTTTCTTGAGAGAAGGACCCATGAAGGAGCGTTTGCTTGATGACTCAGCTTTGGACTTCCCCTGGGAACCACTGGCTCTTGGCATGGTTCTGATGAGTGGTGCATGGCAGGCCTTTTTCTTGCAGCCTAAATTGAATGAGACACTCTTGGATTTGGCCCGAGCCCCACCGCAGCCATCATTGGCATCATCCCTCTGAGAGAATTCAGTGCTACTTGTGGAAAAGCTTCTCCTTGGGTGTTTTCTGTTTCCTAAGAGGTCAAGCACTTCATATCGGAAGCTGGAGATGTCTTGCTTTAATTCCTAGGGAAAGAGGGGAGACATATATGTCAAAAAGCTTGAAAAAGTTCAAAATGGGCATATTGAATACCCTCAGAATGTTCTAGATCTTGCCCAATAGCAAACCACAAAGTATATCAGAAAAAATTTACATTATTCAAGCACAAGAAAAACAAATCAGTTTGAAAGATTGTGTAGTGAGTAAAGTTGATTTCACAACTTGCCCATCAGGAGCACATCAACAGACTAAGAGTGTTAACTTCCAACTAAGGTATTAGATTAGAGCACTGGCTCTCATAGGTTAGTACATAGAAAAGCACCATTGGAGAAGAAAAAGCTGTTAAGATTCCAAGGAGTGAAAGAAGAGAAGTGAAATGTCAGGTGATAGGGCTGCTGTTTAGAGATAGGGGGCCCTGTTCATTCAAGTCCTTATGAAATGTCTCCTCTCCCTAACTGGCTGCTTAGATGTTAGGTTGTTTCTTTAAAAGCCATCTTTGAAAGATTTAATCTGATCATGTCATCCTGCTGCTTAGAAAATGTGAGTAACTTATCAATGACCTTAAGAAAAAGTAGAAATGCCATTTCGTGCCTACAGGATATTTCAAGTCATGGTACCTGTCAATCTTTGCAGTCTCATTTCTTCTTCCCCAAGATTTCTGCTGTTCACCCATATAAACATATTCTTTCTGTCTCTGGGCCTTTATCTATGCTGTTCTGTCTTGAACACTTTTCTCAACTCCCCTTTATCTGGTTCTTCCTGCAAGTCTCAGCTTAGACATCACTTCCTCTGGAAAGCCTATCCTTTGGGAGTACTTTGGTACTCCCAAAGTACCAACTGAGTGTCCCTCCTTTCTGTATTTCTACAGTGCCCTGTGTTCACCTTGTCAGAACACTCAATCTTTTATCACTTTACATTATTATTGTTTGTCACTCCATGAAACAAGCTGTGAGTTAGATCTTGCTCACCAGTGTACCCCAGCACTTAGTAGAGTGTTTGGCATGAAGTAGGCCCTCAACAGATGACTTATGTCTATGGATTATGATAATAGCCTTTTTGTGAGACTTAGGAAAAATTACATACATAATTTATGTATATATATATACACATACATACATGTATGTGTATATATATGTTCTGTATGTACACATATATAAATAATCTATGTTTTAGGATAAGGTTTCTCAACTTTGGCTCTATTGACACGTTGGGCTGGATAATTCTTTGCTGTGGCAGGCTATCTTGTTTCTGGTAAGATGCTTAGTAGCAACATTTTCCCTATCCACTAGATGTCAGTGTGACAACGAAAAATATCTACAGACTGCAAAATGTGCCCTGGGGGACAAAAGAGAATCACTGTCTTAGGCTAGTTCTGATAAGAAAATTTTTGTATTTGGTGGTAGAGTTTCTTAAGATTTAAGAATAGATTTTTTGATCTTTATATCTTTTAGGCAAAGAAGGCCTTTAAGTTTCTGGCATTTTGCCACAACATTTAAAGTAATGTAATTTCCACACTGAGAAACACCCAGATTATTAAAAGAATGCATAGAACAGGTTTCTTTTGTTCATAAAACTGACTGGTGTGACAGACATTGGTAAAATCTCTCCATCTACTTATTCTCTAAGAATACGAACTGTAGCTGCTTTTGCTGTATTGTAGGCAGGGGAAATTCCACCACCAGAAATCTGAAAGACTGTGGAAATTAAATGATATTTAAGAAATGAGAAATTAAACCACTTCAGGATTAAATTACCTTAAAATTTTCTTCTGTTAGCCCCTCATTTGTTTTGGAATTTCTTATCATAGCAGCCACATATCTTTTTACTAAATTCCTGATAACTTCCTGTAATTAAAAAAAAAACATGAAACATTCCGTTTCTTTCTCAGGCTCTCAGAAATAAAATAAGAAACCTACACAGAAAATAAAACATGCATAGACCATCTTTGCAAAGAGAAAATCCTTATGGGATCCAGACATTTTCTGCAAAATAAATGAATTAAGTCCATTGGCTAAATGAATTATTGAACCTCTGGATTTGATGACAGTGTGCCAGTAAAGCCAAATTCACCCCAAAGGAAGAATTTCTACTCAAGTGTTAGGTAAACATGTATTCACATTTATGCAATAATGAGTGTGGAATAATCCTTGAATGGTTGCAGTCAGTATCTTTTCCCTTCAGGCTGGATTAAATTTTAATACTCCTAGTAAAACATAAGTTTTTTTTCTCTACAAAGTTGAGAGTCACTAAGTCTGCTACATAAGCAAGATTTTTTTTTCCTGGAAATATTATTTATTTATTTTTTTATTTTTACAGACTGCATTTTGATTCATTGTACACAAATGAGGTACGACTTTTCATTTCTATGGTTGTACACAATGTAGATTCACACCATTAGTGTAAAGTAAAATATTTTTCTTAGAGCCAGCCAATACTTCTTTACATGGATGGCCTCTCTTTAGCCTCCAGGGGAATGGCACACACATAGTATGATTTATATTAGTGATGGTGACCATGGTAGTTACCACTTATGGCAATGTGTCAGACATTATGCCAGGCAACACACACACCCACACACGTGCCACTCAATATTCACAACACAATAATTTTTACTGTTATTCCTATTTTACATATGAGGAAACTGAGGCTCAGTAACATTAACTGATACTTCCGAGTCCACACAACTAGTGAATGTAAAAATTAGAATTCAATTCTACTTCAAGCTGATTTCAAGGCCTACAGTAACAACAGCCAACGCTATACTTACTACTTCTGCTATTCTGGGAACTTGAAGAAATCATTGAGAAGCCCAGCAACTGATTTTTTTTGGTGAGGGCTATGAAACAGAAAATGAAGGCAATGAATCTTGCCTGAGATTCATTATTGTGAAAATATTAAGGGCTGGAGGCAGGAGTAGTGAGAAAAGGGTTAGCTACCATATTCTGTATTTTCTATTTTTCATTGTTAGTTTTGGTTTAAGGGGAATAAAGTTAGGGAAGTGACTTCTAGAATAAGACTGAATTTACTTTAAGCCTGGCAGAACACTTTTCTACTTGGGGTTTCTT
Source organism: Glaucomys volans (assembly GCA_020662805.1). Classification (NCBI taxonomy): domain Eukaryota; kingdom Metazoa; phylum Chordata; class Mammalia; order Rodentia; family Sciuridae; genus Glaucomys; species Glaucomys volans. The sequence continues at coordinate 259,265 of JAJEJO010005595.1, forward strand.
TTAATTAGGAAGGTGAGAGAGTGTTGTCTCCTATTTGTGATGTGCAATGATTACTTTCAAGGGATATCTTAAATATTTGGATGCTTTGTTATCTTCTGGCTGGTGAGATAGAAGTGTTTATATGTTTCTTTGATTAAAATCGTATTGGAATTTCGGAAGACCTAAGTTCCTGACATGCAGATAAGCTTTTATTTCATTGAGGTTAGTTTCCTCCTGTCATATATTCCTTAATTATTATATATGACCATTACTCTATGCCTTTTGTTCACAGCAAGTTTGATCCTTGTAATCACATGATTTATTTAATGTGTTTAATCCCTGCTAGATAAGGGTAGAAAGATTGCCTTCTCCACAGTGATCTCTCTAGTGGCTAGGTTAATGTCTGATGTATACTAGGTTTCAGATATTTGTTGACTGACTGAAGAGCCACATGTCCTATTTTACTTTATCTCAAGGATAGCTTTCTTTTAAAAAAAAATTTAGTTGTATTTAGACACAATATCTTTATTTGATTTTATGTGGTACTGAGGATTGAACCCAGTGCCTCACATGTACAAGGCAAGCACTCCACCACTGAGCTACAGCCCCAGCCCCTCCAGGATAACTTTCTATATTATGGACATTGCTGATCCAGCTGAGGCATTGTTAAAGGGCTATGAACAGGATTATAAAGCAGGTGACTCCAAGGAGTGACTTCAGCTTCTGATGAATTACAACCTTTCCAAGCCTCCTACCCTCATCAAATCTAGACATAGCCCGAGTGAAGTTTGCTTTTATTCCACAGAACTGACCAGGAACTATTGTGCTTAGTCCCTGTGAAGAAGTGTTACCTGATAATGTTGATTTTGTATCAGGCTGTCAGCATGGCGTTCCTGTAATTGAAAATGAACAGAGAGGTTACATCAGCAGTCTCCCAGCACCCTACCCACCCACCCATCTGAATATTTTTCTAAATATTAGAACTGGAGAATGACATGGGATCACTTGCCTGACAAATCTCCAAAAGGTAAGTAGGTTGGGGTGATTTTATGATGTTTAACATAGGGAGTGTCACAAAAGGAGGAAAGGGAGGCAACAGTTGGGTTTAAAAAGAAACATAGTTTTTAAAAGTCTTACTGTGAAGCTTCTCAAGTTGTGCCTTCTCCGTCTACCATCAGGGTCTCTTTTGGGGCAGAAGGTATTGTTGAACCAGTTACCAAGATAGAGAAATGATTTGGGGCTGGGGATGATGTTAAAAGGAGGTGGCAAGGTGCCACCTTCATCAAAGTAACTCATCCAGAGCTTCGTCCTTGCAAATTTCCACTCAATATCAGCATGATCCTATGAAAGACAGAAGTTCAAGGTTTTGAGATGGGAACCTGCAAAATGCACCCATGTCTTATCCTAAATGTTCTACTTACTTCTATAAAGGGCAATCTGTCAGTAGCTATATAAATTAAAATTACCTATACCCTGTAAATTCAAATTACACATACCTAGTAAACTCACTTTTAAAGATGTATCTTACTACAAACAGGAGCAGTGGTGCATTGGGCATACCTATAATACCAGTGACTCCGGAGGCTGAGACAGGAGGATCGCACATTCAAGGTCAGCCTCAGCAACTTAGTGAGACCCTGTCTCAAAAAATGAAGAACTGGGGATGTAACTCAGTGATAAAGCACCCCTAGCTTCAATCTCCAGCACCACCACCATCACCACCACCACCACTACTACTACTGCTGCTACTACTTATATGAATAATAGTAATTTAGAAAAAGAAATTAAGTCTCCTAGTTAGCTAACATTGAGATGAATAGATTTTCCTACATTGTCTAAATGGGCCCAATGTAATAGGAAGTTTGTAAGTGGAAGAGGGAGACAGTCAGTGTCCAGAGTGATAAAATGTAAGAAAGGCTCAGCCATTACTGACTTTTAAGATGAAAATGGACCATAGTCCAAGAACTGTAGGAAGCCTCTACAGGGTGAAAAAGACATGAAAATGGATTCTCTGCTAGAGCCTTCAGAAAGTTCCACAAATACCTTGATTTTAGTCCCTTGGAGACCCATTTCAGATGTCTGACACCAAAAACTACAAAGTAATAAATTTGCACTGTTTCCAACCAACCACATTCATGGTAATTTGTTACAACACTAAAAGGCAACTAATATAGTTATGAAGAAAATAACAGAGATCATCTTTTGGAGACAGAGTGTATTTATCAGATATTAAATTTGACCCACTGTTTCTTGGTAGTTAAATAAAAGAGGAAAGCAACCTGAATTAGTTATCATGTTTTGGTTGTCCTGACAAAAGAAATTAAATACATCTACAGAGACAACACCCTCCAAGAATTGTTACAGATACTCCGAGGGAACAAATGGGTTCTGGAATATGGAAACAATATAGCCTTCTCGGTTACAAGCCTACAGTATAAGGACAAGAATGGAGATCTCTTAACTAGCAAATGAGATCTTAAGGAGATGGGGCTGGAGTTATGGCTCAATGGTAGAGTGCTTGCCTGACATGTGTGAGACCCTGGGTTTGATACTCAGCACCACATAAAAATAAATAAAATAAAAAAGATCCATTGACAATTAAAAAAATATTTAAAAATGAGAGCAATGTCTTCCATTATAGGCTTAGAGTGGTTTTTGAGTGAACATTCAATCTGCCAGAGAGTCCTAGAACTTGCTTGTTGGACTTTTAGATATTCCATAAAGGTTTTAATTTTGCTCTCCAAGGCAATGTGCTTAGCTATCATATTAAAGAATTAGCAGATTGAGGGGCTGGGGTTGTGGCTCCATGGTAGAGCACTTGCCTAGCTGGGTTTGATCCTCAGCACCACATGAAAATAAATAAAATAAAGGTATTGTGTCCATTTACAACTGAAAAAAATAAAAAATAAAGAATTAGCAGACTGAGTTCAAGGATGACATTCAGAAGAACAGGGATTTTTAAACCTGATTCCATGGATAAAGTTAATGGAATTAATGTATCTATTAAAATTGTATATAAAATATTGAGTGTTTTTCTTTTTTCTGGGTTTTCATAATATTCTCAAATATTACTCACATAAATGGTTAAGAACATAGGAAGTAGGTTAATCCAGCTGTCAATGGACAAATTGGAGATATGTCTGTCTTTTCTAAGAGGGAATAAATGGCTTTGGGTCAAATGAGCAATAAATTCAAAATAAAAATAAACCTTTTAGATTGAAATTAAGTATTTAGACCCACTGCTAGATTTCATTATCTAGTAAGCTAATAAAGAAGAACATTTTACCATATCATGAATTTGTATTTTAAAAAATTTTGGTAAATATTTAAAAATAATTTTTATAATTCTGTGTGTTTTATTTTGATGTAGCTCTGTCATTTTATCTTTTGTCACTTGTGCTTTTGCTATCCTGATCTAAGAAACCATTGCCTAGCAAAAGTTCATAAAGATTTATTCTTATATTTTTTCCTTTTTAAATATTCAATATCATGTAGTTTTATTAAAATAGTACATATATGCAAATAGTGCATATATACATATAGACACATAGAAAAGAAAATAGTAGGATATTAGGAGAGGTTGTCTCTCAGTTGTGACTTGGGAATGATTGTTATTCTCTCTTTTATACATTTCTACATTTTCCAAAATTTGCACAATAAGATGTATTAGTTTATTTGTATCAATTTAAAATCATTTAAAAATATAAGTGCCCATTTTGAATTAATTGTTGAATGATCCTAAATAGTTTCTTAAATTTGTCTGGAACTGATTTGTTTCTGAAACCAGAATTCATCTTTGAAACAATCATCTCTAAATTCTTTGATTCAGTTCTAGCCCAATGACAGAATATCTTTTTGGTTTGTGCAATTTAAGTGTGAAACTATTAACCAGAAAAAATTCTGGATGTTATTTGAGACACTTTGAAAAAACTGAATTGCAACAGAGGAATTCCAAATAGGGCAAAATGGCACCAGTAGGGACATGAATGTGGTCCAAGGACAGCTGGTGCAGAGAGACCATGCTCATCTAAATCCCTGTGCTCCTTCTCAGGTGCTGGGTCAAGGTTCTGCGTCTCAAGCATCCCCTATCTCTTTTTCCACATTTTTATTGGTACATTCTAGTTGTATATCATAGTGGGATTCATTGTTACATATTTGTGCATACACACTATATAACAACATAATTTGGCCAATATCATTCCCCAGTATTTCCCCTTTCCCATCCCCCTTCTTTCCTGTTGGTTGCTTTTCCTCTACTTATCTCCCTTTAATCTTCATGAGATCCATCCCCGACTTTCTTTTCCTTTTTCCCTCTAACTTCCACATATTCCAGAAAAAAATTGATCCTTGACTTTTTGAATTTGGCTTATTTTGCTTAATATAATATTCTCTAGTTCCTTCCATTTTCCTGCAAATGATGTAATTTCATTTTTCTTTATGGTATAATAGAAATCCATTGCATATATATACCACAATTTGTTTATCTATTCATCCATCAATGGGCACCTAGACTGGTTCCATAGCTTGACTATTGTGAATTGTGGTGCTGTAAACATGGGTATGCATGTATTGCTATAGTATGTTGACTTTCTTTCCTTACGATAAATACTAAGGAGTAGTATAGCTGGGACATTTGGTGGTTCCATTCCTAGTCTTCTGAGGAACTTCCATACTGATTTCTATAGTGATTGCATTAATTTACAATCCCACCCCAGCGTAAAAGTGTTCCTTTTCCTCCATATCCTCTCCAGCATTTTTATTGTTTGTATTTTTGATGCCTGCCATTCTGACTAGAGTGAGATGAAATCTCTGTGTAGTTTTGATTTTCATTTCCCTCATTGCTAAAGATGTTAAACATTTTTTCATGTATTTGTTGGCCATTTGTATTTATTCTTTTGAGAAGTGTCTGTTTAGTTCATTTTCTCATTTATTTGGGTTACTGGTTTTTTGATGTTAAGTTCTTTGAGTCCTTTATATTTTCTGGATATATATTTTCTGGATATATATATATTTAATTTTATTTATTATTTATTTATTTATTTATTTATTTATTTATTTATTTATTTATTGTTACCAGGGATTGAACTCAGGAGCACTTGAACACTGAGCCACATCCCCAGCCCTTTTCATTTTTACTTTGAGACGTGGTCTTTGTGAGTTGATTAGTGCCTTGCAAAGTTGCTAAGGCTAGCCTCAAACTTTTGATCCTTCTGTCTCAGCCTCCCAAGTCATTGGGATTACAGGTGTGAGCCACCTCATCCAGCTGTATTCTGGATATTAATTAATCCTCTTTCAGAAGAGTAGCTAGCGAAAATTTTCTTCCATTCTTGCAGGCTCTCTCTTCACATTCCTAATTATTTCCTTTGCTGTGCAGAAGCTTTTTAATTTGATGTCATCC
>JAJEJO010005597.1:0-30693 GCA_020662805.1 Glaucomys volans
GCAGCATGGTAATGGCACCAAAATAGACAGGTAAATCAATGGTACAGAATAGAGGACACAGAGACAAGCCCACATAAATACAGGTATCTCATACTTGACAAAGGGGCCAAAAACATACAATTGAGAAAAGATACCCTCTTCAACAAATGGTGCTGGGAAAACTGGAAATCCACATGCAGCAAAATGAATCTAAACCCATATCTTCCGTGGGTTTAGATTCATGGTGTACAAAACTCAACTCCAAATGGATCGAGGATCTTGGAATTAGAACAGAGATTGTACACCTCATAAAAGAGAAATTAGGTCCAAATCTCCATCATGTTGGTCTAGGAAAAGATTTCTTTAACATGACTCCCAAAGCGTAAGATATAAAATCAGGAATCAATGATTCGTATAGAGTCAAACTAAAAAACTTTTCCTCAGCAACATAAACAATCAGGAATATGAATAGAGAGCTTTCAGATTGGGAGAAAACCTTTGCCACACACACTTCAGAGAGTTCACTAATCTCCAGAATCTACAAAGAGCTCGAAAATCTTTACACCATGAATACTAATAACAAAATCAATAAATGGCCCAAGGAAATGAACAGACACTTTACAGAAGAAGATCTACAAGCTATTCACAGATTTATAAAAAACTGTTCAACATCTCTAGTTATAAGAGTAATGCAAATCAAAATCACCTTAACATTTCATCTTACCCCAATTAGAATGTCCTTTATTAAGATTACAGTGAACAACAGGTTTTGGCGAGGATGTGGGGAAAATGGTACACTCATACATTGCTGGTGGGATTGCAAGTTGGTGCAGCCACTCTGGAAAGTGGTTTGTAGATTCCTTAGAAACCTTGGAATGGATCCACCATTTGATCCAGCTATCCCACTCCTTGGTGTATACCCAAAGGACTTAAAATCAGACTACTGCATTGATGCAGCCACATCAATGTTCATAGCTGCTCAATTCACAATAGCTAGATTGTGGAACCAACCTAATTGGGCTTCAATAGATGAATGGATAAAGAAACTGTGGTATATATACACAATGGAATATTACTTCTCCATAAAGAAGAATAAAATTATGGCTTTTGAATGTAAATGGATGATGCTGGAGACTGTCATGCTAAGTGAGATTAGCCAATCACAAAAATCCAATGGCCAAATGATCACTCTGTTAACTGAATGGTGATGCATAATATGGCTTGGAAGGGAGGCAAGAATGGAGGAAGGATAAATAGCATAGAGGGAAGGGAGGGGTGGGGTTGGTGTTGGGGGTTAATAATAACAGAATGAGACAGACATAATTGCCCTGTATAAATGTATGAATGCACAGATGGTGTGACTCTACTTTGTGTACAACCAGAGAAACAATAGCTGTACTCAATTTGTGTTCAATGGATCAAAATTAAATAAATAAAATTAATTAATTAATTAATTAATTAAACACACACACACACAAAGAAATTATTTGGCTCATTATTGGGGTAGTTTGTCTCCCAATCATACCACATAGTCATTTCAGGGAGCATGCATTTATCTACCACAAAGAGCCTCATCATATCATGCCAACCCTCCAGTTTGTCTACATTGCCTCCTCTGTTCAATCAAGAGAGCAAAAAAATGTTTGAATATGCATAAGATGTAATTGCAAGCCCATTCTAAAGACAGTATGCAGCAAGCATGTGTGACGCCAGCCAAAATACTTCTTCATAGATGTTTATTGCTTTCAGGGCACAATTCCTTAAATTGAGACAATTCTCAGGAATGCTGAAGTTATCATGGTCTCATAAACATGCTGGCCAATGCAGTGAAGCATCAAGTTGTTCAAGATGAAAATGCTCATCTGTGTCTGAATTTGGTTCTTTTCAAATTTTGCATTTTGAAGTTTAGGTTTAGCAAATATTGGGGTTTCATCATTGCCTTTCAGCAAATACTGAACTTTAAAGTATGACCTGCACAAGTGTTTGCACTCGAGAATCTGTCTTGGTCCCACTCCAGGCTCTTGGCAAGAGAAGTGGATTTCTATATCTCAACACTCTCCATCAAAACCACAGTATCAATTGAAAACAGATTGATTTAGAAAAAAACATGCTTTACCTGGTCCTCAATTTACTCAGTTTTTTTCCCTACGCATATGTATAGACAAGAATTTTCAAAGACTTGTAAAAATGGGCACTGAATATATGAATTAACTTCAAATGATATCATTCAAGTGTCACAGGTGTATGTACAGCCTGGTCTCCATGTACCATTTGAGGCTCAGGTCCCTCCTGTTCTCATCACACTCTTGTCTCATTCCTCAGCTTCACGTTCTTGGATGATGGTTGTGCCAGCATCTGTGACACTGTCCTGTAGTCTGTGTCTACCAGTTACTGGTTATGGGGTCCATGGAAATGTATCAGATGGCCTATTCTTAGAGAGGTGATAGGAAGTTCAAGACAATTACACCATAAAAGAAGACAGAATTTGAATGTGTTTCTGCATCAAAGTGTGAGTGGAAGGTCACCCTGGAAAATCATAGTCAGACAAATTTTGAGCACACTGCTATTGTAAGGAAACAGTTGAAGTAGATGGACCTGGTCTGTGGAGTGAGAATACAATGTCTTTCTCCATTGTCAGAAAATTGGTAGATTGCTTTCTAAATGATTTGTTATTAAGTCCCTCCTCTGGACTTTGGGTATCTCTGCAGCTCCTTGCTTCTACTTACAAGTCCTTAATCTCAGTTTTCATCTGTCTCCTGTTCCAATATTCATTGAATGGTTTGGCATCACACAAGAACTGGTGTGACACTATCCAGTTCAAACTTCACCAAACCCATCTATGTGCCCTGCAAAACTCTCTGCTCTGAAATGTCATTGGTCCTCATTGGGAGTTACTGCTAAGAGCCTAGGCCAATTTTCCATTCCAGCAATGTAACAGCATATTGTAGACCAGAACAAGTGTCTTTGATGGGTCATAACCCTGTGGCCTGTGCTATCCTTGGTGACCCACATTTCCTCAGGCATGACCTCAACTCTCTATGATCCACTACAACAGGTGGGGCCTATTGCCTGGAGAGGGACCCCATTTCCAGTAAATCATGATGTGTTCTGCAACCAGTTGTGCACATTGCCCAATCAGGGACATGAAAGTTATGGTAGCCTGACAGACTTCAGCAGGGTCCCTTATCTAGGATGTAGTCAGATGGCACAAAACAAGAGGAGTCCTGCCCACAGCAAGTGCAGCCTCTACTTCTCTTGTCTAAAAAGTTAGGATCATTATATGGGAAAAAAAGACCCATGGGATGACTGATTTCTCTTTCCTCCTACCAGCACAGCTGGGTCAGCCCTTCTATTGACTGGTCCTTCATAGCAAAAAGCAAATGAAGTTGTTCAGGTTGCCATGGGAAATGTGATGCCATTGTGATGTCATATGCCTTTGTGTGAATCCAAGCCACTCATGGAAAGCCAAGGTGCCCAAGGTCCAGCAATAAGCCCTGTTAAAATAAAAAACATGCATTCTCCTATATGGGCCAGAAAACTCAATGCCATTCAGAACCAAACTACCGCATACCACCCTCTTCCACTAAACATACTGTTGCTCTCCATTCTTTTTCTCCTATGTCCCAGGAGCACTGGTAAACAAGTTAGCCATTTCTTCAGTGGGAGCAAAACCAGTGTCACAGCATTTTTTGGGGAAAGGAAGGACTGACAGTTCAATGGAAGGTCTGTCTCCAAATAATCTCACTGCAAAAATGTTGAGGGGAATTTCCTGGAAACATATTTACTGGACATTTGAATACAGAAAGGTGATCATTTTCTCTGTGAGCAAATGATTTTCATGGGTTCATTGATCCTGTGATCCATTACCAGTTCCCATTCCCTATACATATTTAAAGACTGTGCCTCATAATGTTGCTACACATTCCCTTACTCAGAGAAAGAGACAATGCCCAAGAAATCCAAATTTGCATGCACCCTCAAACCTGAGCTTAAAAGCATGATCCATCACCTCCACTGGGATATGCATTTGGCCCAGCGACTTAGAATTTCTTCAAGGATAATCCAGGAGCACAGAAAACAATGAGAAGGTGTGAGCCTTTTGGAATTTTAAGGACTTGGTGTTGAGGAGTGAAAGATCCCCTCAATTACCTTGGTCTCAAAGATCAGAGCATCTTATATTTCTTAAAAATATCTACTTCTCCTATTGCCACACACCTCTATACTTCCCAAAGATTATTATCTGTTCATTGAACAGCTACAAAACTCTTATTCCTTAAGTGGATTTGGAAAAATCTTTTCTCCTCATTACTCCCTAGACATTGGATTTGATCTACAATAAAGGTTGCTGGCTGCATTGTTTCCAAAATTGATCTACAGAATTTCATAGAAATTATTTCTCTCTTCATTACGGTTTTCCTCCAAAGTAGATCACATAGTCATGTTGGGGAATATGCAGTCATCTACCTTCAATAGCCTCTTCAGATCATGGCAATTCTCCAGTGTGTCTATTTTATCTCCTCTTATCAACCAAGTGAATACAGAGGTTTTGGGTAAGTATCAGATTTACTTGCAAGCCCAATCTAAAGAAGTATTCACCAAGAATCTGTGATGCCAGCCAGAAGTGCATCCCCCAAGATGTAGACTCTTAAGGACATTATTCCTTAAGATGAGACAACCCTCAGGAATGCAGAGGTTATCCTGGACTCATGAATATGCTGGCAATTGTATTGAATCAACAACTGGTACAGGATGAAAATGATCACCTTGGTCTGAAATTAATTCTTTTGAAATTTTGCATTTTGAAATTCAGCATTAGCACATATGAGAATTCATTGTTGCCTCTCAGCCAAAAATGACATTCAAAATATGACCTGCTTAAGGGTTTGTGAAAGAGAATCTATCTTGGTCATACTCCAGTCTCTGCAAAAGATGTGGAGTTCTATCCCTCAACTTTTTCCCAACGAACCTCAAAATAAACTTGAGAAGGGAAATGTAGACAATACACAGCTGCACATGGTCCTTGATTTACTCAGTCTTTTGTCATTGTATATTTACAGACACCAATTTTCAAAGACTTGTATGAATTGGCACTGAATAAATGAATTACTTCCCCTGATATATTTCAGGATCCTCTGTGATTTTGTAAAATCTGGTTTTCCGGCATCACTCAAGGTCCAGGTGCATCCTGTCCTCTTCAGGCTGTTGTTTCATGCCTCAGTTTCAGATTCTAGGAGGATGGCTGTGCCAGGGTCTGTGGCACTGACCTATAGTCGGCATCTTCCAGTTCCTGGTTAAGGGGTCCATGGAAATGTGCCAGATGGCCTTTTCTCAGACAAGCAGTAGACCATGCAAGAGAATTACACCTTAAGTGAAGACACAATTTGAAGGTGATTCTGCATCAAAGGTTGAGTAGGTGGTATACCCCCCGGAATATCATAGCAAGTCAATTTCTGAATTCCTGGTAATTTTAAGGCAACAGGTGAGGTGATGGGGCCTGGCCATGGGAGTGAGCATAGTATGTCTCTTCTCAATTGACAGCAAATTGCTAGACCCTTCCTACAAGTTTAGTGATTAGGTCCCTCCTCTGCACAATGGGGAGATCAGGATCTCATTCTTTCTCCTTCCAATCCTTAATCCCAGTATTCATTTCTTTCTTAATTGGGTATTCTTTGAAAGATTTGCCACCACACCAGATTTGCTGTGATGTTTTCCCATTGAAATTCTCCTAACCCACCCAACTGCCCCACAATCTTCTCTGCTCTGAGAAGATATTGGCCATCATTGGGAGTGGATGTTAAGGCCCTAGGCCAGGTCCTTAAGAACTAATGTACCAGGATTGTGCAGGCCAAGATGAGTGTCTTTATAGAGCTCTGCCATTGTGGCCTCCACTAAAATTGGTGCCCCATGCATCCTCAGGAACCCCCTCATATCTCTATGATCCACTACACAACTTTGGGAAAATCTCCTGGAAAGTAGGCCCATCCCCAGTAAATCATGATTTCTTCAGCAGCCAAGTGTGCACATCAGTCCCTCATAGACAAGGAAGGTACGGCAGCCTAACTGGCTTCATCAGGGTCCTTTATCTTGGATGGAGTCAGTTGTCTCAAATTCAGAGGGGCCTGGACCACAAAACATGCTGACATCTCCCCTCCTCTACTAAGAAGTTAGGATCATATTGATGGCAAACAAAAGACTCCTGGGACTTGCTTGCTTCCTCTTCCTTCCTACCAGCACAGCTGTGCTAGCCTTTCTCTTAAAGTTTCCTCTACAGAAACCAGCACATGAAGTGGTTCTGGTAGCCATAGCAACCGTGACAACATTGTGTTCTAATATGGCATTTCTCTGAATGCAAACTGTTTGTGCTGTGCACTAGAATGACAGCCAAGCCACTCATGGAAACAGAAATTGCCATCAGCCCAGCAACAGGGCTACAGGCAAGAAAAAATTTGCATTCTCCAACATGATCCAGAAAATTACATGGCCTTCCAAACCAAGCTACCTCATTCAGTCCCTTCCACTCTACATGATCTAAATCTCCTCTCTTTTCCTCCTGTGTCCCTTTAGAACTGGTAAAGGAGTTAGCCATTTTGTCATTGGGATCAAAGCCAGGGTAGCAGCATGTTGTGGATAACTGAAGGACTGACAGTTCAAAGATAGGTCTGTCTCCAAAGATTCTCACTGCCAAGAATGTTGAGAGGATTTCCAGCTAACATATCTACTTGACGTTTGAAAATGGAATAGTGATCATTTTCTCTCTGAGAAAGTATTGTTCAAGGGTTCATAGATCCTGTAATCCATCACCTCTCCCCATTCCCTATACATATTTACAGAATGTGACTCATGAAGTTGTTGAGACATTCCCTCATTCAGAGAAACACACTTGATCTAGGTAATCCAAGTATTCCAAGGATTCACATGCATGAGATGAAAAGCAAGATTCAGCACCTCCACTGGGATATGCATTTTGCCAGCTGCTTAGCATTTCTTCAAGGAAAGCCCAGGAGAAATGAAAACAATGAGAGAGATGTGAGCAGTTTGGAATTGTAAGGACGTGGTGTTCAGGTGTAGAAGTTTCCCTCAATTTTCTTTGGTTCCAAAGATCAGAGCATCTAATATTTCCTACAAGATCTCCTTCTCCTACTGCCACAAGCCTCCATGATTCCTTCAGTTAATTGTCTGCTGAGCAGAGACAGCACTCTTGTTCCTTAAAAGGACAGGGAGAAATCTTTCCTCATTACTCCCTTGAGATTGGGATTTTAGCTGCAAAAGGATGCACTCTGCATTGTTTGCAAAGGTGATCTACAGAGTTTCATAGAAATTAATTGGCTTGTCATTGGGGTAGCTTGTCTCTGAAGAAAACCACATAGTCATGTCAGGAAACAAGCAGTTATCTACCATATAGAACCTCAGCACATCATGCCAAAATTCCAGTGTGTCTACATCACCTCTTCAATCAGGTGAATCAAAAATGCTTGAATAAGTATGAGATGTAGATTCCTCAGCATCCCTGGCAGAGACTCCATCTTCAGCTGTCTGAGCCCTCGGACCTAAGCCCACCCCTATCCAAGGGGACACGATGCTGCGGCTCCAGGTGAGATTTAGCCAGGAGCGGAGCTGCTTGCCGGCTCCAGCAGGGAATTTGGGCCCCATTCAATGCCATTATAGAGCTTCGCTGGTGGAGTGTCTCCATCTTCAGCTGTCTGAGCCCTCGGAACTAAGCCCCACCCCTTCCCGTGGGGACAGGGTGCTACAGCTCCAGATGAGATTTAGCTGGGAGCAGAGCTGCTTGCCAGCTCCAGCGGGGAATTTGTGCCCGTCAGTGCCATTCAACACCTTCCCTGGCGGAGAGAAGCCATCTTCAACTGTTTGAGCCCTCGGACCTAAGTCCAGCCCTTCCTGCAGGGACACAGAGCTGTAGCTCCAGGGCCATGGTGCTGCATCTCCTGGTTGCCTCTGCCCAGAAGCATTGATCATTCCCAACATGGAGGTTGTGAGACAGCAGCTATCTTGGGTCACCACTTGATCAAGCACCTCTCAAACATCAGGTTAGTTACTGGAAATCTGCAAGAACGCCCTAAGTCTTTACAGGGAAATTGTAATCCCTCTGATTTGCACTACTCGAGGGGAAGATACATGAGCAGCATGAGAAAACACAGGAAGAAAGTGTCCCAAACAAACCTAGATGATACATCAAGAGATCCCAAAGACAGCGTGGTAGAAGGAATGACAGAAATGGAGTTCAGAATGTACATAATTAAAATTATCCGAGAAGAGAATGAGGTGACGAGAGAGTAGATTCAGGCTATGAATAACCAGCTAATAGAGCAATTGCAGGAAGCAAAAAATCATTTAAATAAAGAGATAGAAGTTCTGAGAAAAAAACAAACAGAAATCGTTGAAGGAAACAAGGAAATGAAGGAAACAATCAACGAAGTAAAAAACTCAATAGAAAGCATAATTAACAGAATAGATCACTTGGAAGACAGAACCTCAGACAATGAACAAAATATTTAATTTTGAAAACAATTTGAACAAAGAGAAGATGGTTAGGAATCATGAACAAAACCTCCAAGAAATATGGGACAACATGAAAAGACCAAATATAAGAATTATTGGGATTGAGGAAGGCACAGAGATACAAACCAAGGGTATGAACAATCTGATCAATAAAATAATATCAGAGAATTTCCCAAATATGATGAATGAGATGGAAAATCAATTACAAGAGGCCTACAGGACACCAAACGCACAGAATTTCAACAGACACACACCAAGGCACATTTTAATGAAAATACCTAACATACAAAACAAAGATAAAATTTTAAAGGCTGCGAGAGAAAAGCAGCAATTTGCCTACAGGGGGAAACCAATACAGATATAAGCAGATTTATCAGCCCAGACCGTTAAAGCAAGAAGGGCCTGGAACAACATATTTCAGGCTCTGAAAGAAAACCGATGCCAACCAAGAATCTTATACCCAGCAAAACCTCCCTTCAGATTTGATGACTAAATAAAATCCTTCCATGATAAACAAAAGCTTAAAGAATTTGCAAAGAGAAAGCCTGCCCTACAGAACATTCTCAACAAAATATTCCAAGAGAAAGAAATGAAAAATAACAATCTCGGTCACCATGGGGAGGAACTACCCTAAAGAAAAGATCAATCAAAGGAGAAACAAAGTTAAGCTAAAAACCCCAAAAAAGCTAAAAAGATGGGAAATACAAGTCATATCTTAATAATAACCCTGAATGTAAATGGCCTAAACTCATCAATCAAAAGACATCAACTGGCAGACTGGATTAAAAAGAAAGACCCAACAATATGCTGCCTTCAAGAGACTCATCTCATAGAAAAACATGCCCACAGACTAAAGGTGAAAGGTTGGGAAAGAACATAGCATGCACATGGACTGAGTAAAATAGCTGGGCTTTCCATTCTCATTTCAGATAAAGCAGACTTCAAGGCAAAGTTAGTCAGAAGGGATAAAGAAGGACATTTGATACTGCTTAAAGGAATCATAAATCAACAGGACATAACAATCATAAATATTTATGCGCCAAACAATGGTGCATCCATGTATGTCAATCAGATCCTTCTCAATTTCAGGAATCTAATAGACCAAAACACAATAATACTCGGAGACTTTAACACTCATCTCTCACCATTGGACAGATCCTCCAAGCAACAATTGAACAAAGAAACCATAGGATTCAATGACACAATCGCTAATTTGACTTAACAGACATATATAGAATATTCCATCCATCAGAAAGCGAATACACTTTCTTCTCAGCAGCTCATGGGTCCTTCTGCAAAATAGACCATAAGTTATGCCAAAAAGCTACTCTTAGCAAATACAAAAACATAGAGATACTACCTTGTATAATATCAGTTCATAATGGAATGAAAATAGATATCAATGATAAAGTTAGAAAGAGAAACTACTCCAAGACCTAGAGATTAAATAATATGCTATTGAAGGATACATGGATAACAGAAGACATTAGGGGGGAAATTAAAAGATTCTTAGATGTCAACGAGAATAAAGATACAACACATTGAAATCTCTGGGATACTATGAAAGCAGTGCTAAGAGGAAAGTTCATTGCACGGAGTGCATTTAATAAAAGAATGAAAAGTCAACAAATCAATGACCTCACATTACAGCTCAAAGCCCTAGGAAAAGTAGTAGAGAAAGTAGCCCTACCAAATGTAGTAGAAGACAGGAAATAATCAAAATCAGAGCTGAAATCAACGATATTGAAACAAAAGAAACAATTGAAAATATTGATGAAACAAAAAGTTGGTTCTTTGAAAAAATAAACAAAATTGATAAACCCTTAGCCACATTAACGAAAAGAAGGAGAGATATACTCCAAATTACTAAAATTCATGATGGGAATGGAAATATTACAACAGAGACAATTGAAATACAAAACATAATAAGAAGCTATTTTGAAAATTTATGCTCCAACAAAATAGAAAACCTGAAAGACATCAACAAGTTCCTAGAGGCATATGAGCCACCCAAACTGAATCTGGAGGACATACACAACTTAATTAGATCAATTTCAAGAAATGAAATAGAGGAAGTCATAAAAAGCCTACCAACCAAGAAAAGTCTGGGACCAGATGGATTCACAGTCGAGTTCTACAAGACCTTCAAAGAAGAGCTCATTCCAAACTCCTCAACGTATTTCACGAAATAGAGGAGGAAGGAATGCTTCCAAACTCATTCAATGAAGCTAATATCACCTTGATACCAAAACCAGAGAAGGACACATCAAAGAAAGAAAATTTCAGACCCTTATCTCTAATGATCATAGATCCAAATATTCTTAACAAAATTTTAGCGAACCACATACAAAAGCATATTAAAAAAATAGTGCACCATGATCAAGTGGGTTTCATCCTGGGGATGCAAGGTTGTTTCAACATCTGGGAATCAATAAACATAATTCACCACATCAACAGACTTAAAGTCAAGAACCACAAGAGTATTTCAATAGATGCCAAGAAAGCATGTGAATAATACAGCACCCATTCATGCTCAAAACACTAGAAAAAATAGGGATAATGGGGACATTCCTTAATATTGTAAAGGCTATCTATTCTAAGCCCACAGCTAACATCATTCTAAATGGGGAGAAATTGAAAGCATTCCCCATGAGAACTGGAATAAGGCAGGGATGCCCTCTTTTGTCACTACTATTCAACATTGTTCTTGAAACTCTAGCCAGAGCAATTAAACAGACCAAAGAAATTAGAGCAATACGAATAGGTAAAGAAGAGATCAAACTATCCCTATATTGCAGACGACATGATTCTCTATTTAGAAGATCCGAAGAATTCCACCAGCAAACTTCTGGAACTCATTAATGAATTCAGTAAATTAGCAGGATATAAAATTATTGCTCATAAATTTAATACATTTTTATTCATAAGTGATGCATCCACTGAGGGAGAAATTCAGAAATCTATGACATTCACATTCACCTAAAAAAAACTAAAATAGTTGGGAATCATTCTAACAAAAGATGTGAAAGACCTCTACACTGAGAACTACAAAACACTAAAGAAAGAATCTAAAGAGCATCTGAGAAAATGGAAAGACCTCCCATGTTCTTGGATAGGCAGAATTAATATTGTCAAAATGGCCATACTTCCAAACATGCTATACAAATTCAATGCAATTCCAATTAAAATCCAAATGATGGACCTCATAGAAATAAAGCAAGCAGTCATGAAATTCATTTGGAGAAATAAGAGACCCAAAATTGCTAAAGAAATCCTTAGCAAGAACAGCAAAGCAGGGGGTTTCACAATACCAGACCTTCAACTATACTACAGAGCAATAGTAACAAAAACAGCATGGTATTGGTACTAAAATAGACAGGTAGATCAATGGTACAGAATAGAGGACACAGAGACAAACCCACATAAATACAGGTATCTAACACTTGACAAAGGAGGCAAAAACATGCAATGGCGACAAGACAGCCTCTTCAAAAAATGCTGCTGGGAAAACTCGAAATCCATATGCAGGAAAATGAAACTAAACCCATATCTCTCACCCGGTACAAAACTCAACTCAAAGTGGATCAAGGACCTAGAAATCAGACCAGAGAGTCTACACCTAATAGAAGAGAAAATAGGTCCAAATCTTCATCATCTTGTCCTAGGATCAGATTTCCTTAACATGACTCCCAAATGGCAAGAAATAAAAGCAGGAATCAATGACTGGGATAGAGTAAAACTAAAAAGCTTCTTCTCCGCAAAGGAAACAATCAGCAATTTGAAGAGATAGCCTTCAGAGTGGGAGAAAATCTTTGCCACACACACTTCAGATGGAGCACTAATCTCCAGTATCTACCAAGTACTCAAAAATCTTTACACCACGAACACTAATAACCCAATCAATAAATGGGCCAAGGAAATGAACAGACACTTTACAGAGGAAGATCTACAAGCAATCAACAGATTTATGAAAAAATGTTCAACATCACGTGTTATAAGAGAAATGCAAATCAAGACTACCTTAAGATTTCATCTTACCCCAATTAGAATGTCTTTTATCAAGAACACAGGCAACAACAGGTGTTGGCGAGGATGTGGGGAAAAGGGTACACTCATACATTGCTGGTGGGAGTGCAAGTTGATGCAGCCACTCTGGAAAGCATTGTGCAGATTCCTTAGAAAAGTTGGAATGGATCCACCATTTGACCCTGCTATCCCACTCCTTGGCCTATACCCAAAGGACTTGAAGTCAGATTACTACAGTGATGCAGCCACATCAATATTCATAGCTGCTCAATTCACAATAGCTAGATTATGGAATCAACCTAGATGCCCTTCAGTACATGAATGGATAAAGAAACTGTGGTATATATATGCACAATGGAATACTACTCAGCCATAAAGAAGAATAAAATTATGGCATTTGTAGGTAAATGGTTGATGTTGGGGACTGTTATGCTAAGTGAGATCAGCCAATCCCAAAAATCCAAAGGCCGAATTGTCTCTCTGATAAATGAATGATGATGCATAATGCGGGGGGGGAAGGTTGGGAAGGATGGAGGAAGGGTAGAAAGGAAAAGGGGAAGGAAATGGTGGGGGCGGGGTGGGGGGTAAAAATAATAACAGAATGTGTGGCAGATACCATTGCCCTGTATACATGTATGAACGCACAGATGTGTGACTCTACTTTGTGTATAGCCAGTGAAACAATAGCTGTACTCCATTTGTGTTCAATGAATCAATAAAAAATATATATATATATATATTTAGTATATATATATAGTAGTATATATATTATATATATTAGTATATAGTATATATATTAGTATATAGTATATATATATACATTAGTATATATATTAGTATATAGTATATATATGTTTAGTATATATATATATATATATATAGTATGAAATGAAATATAAGCTTATTCTAACTTCTCCAATATTACCACATAGTCATGTTGGGGACCATGCAGTTACCTACATTTAAGGGTTTCATCAGATCTTGAAAACATCCCATGTGTCTACATATTATCCTCTGCCCAATAAAGTAAACACAAAATCTTTGGAAAGTATGAGATGTAGCTGCAAGATTATTCTAAACACAGTATTCATCAAATTTCTGTGTTGAAGCAAAAATGCTTCCCATGTGACCTGAATTGCATTCAGGGCACTATTTCTTAAGATGACACAACTCTCAGGAATGTAGAGGTTATGAAGATCTCATTATTATGGTTTAAATTCTGTTGAATCAGTAAGTTGTACAAGAGGAAATTGCTCATATGGGTCTGTAATTCATTCCTTTAAAATTTCACATTTTCAAGATCATGTTTACCACATACTGGGACTTCATTGATGCCTTTTAGGAAAAAATCACAATCAAAGTATGGCCTGCACAAGAGTTTTGAAATGACAATCTCTGTTGACTGCATCCCAGTCTCCCTGAAAAATAAGTGGATTTCTAAATCTCAAAATTCTCCATCAGAACCACAATATCAACTTGAAAACAGAGAGATGTAGACAAAACCCAGCTTCACTTGGAACTTGATTTACTCAGCTGTTGTCTTTGCATTTTTATAGTCATCATTTATTAAAGACCTGTATGAATTAGCATTGAATACATAAATTAACTTCTCCTGATATCCTTCAGGAGTTACAGGGATGTTGTAAGTCTGTTTTCCCTGTACCATTCAAGGCCCACTTCCCTCCACTACTCATCAGGCTCTTGTCTCATCCCAGAGTTTCATATTCTTGTAGGATGATTTTGCCAGGGTCTGTGACACTTTCCTGGAGTCTGCATCTAAAAGCTGCTGGTTAAGGGTTAAATCAAATGTTCCATAGGGTCTTTTCTTAGAAACCCCATATGCAGTTGAAGAGAATTCCACCTTAAGAGAAGATACAATTTGAACGTGCTTCTGCATCAAAGGGTGAGTGGAAGGGCCCCTTGAAAATCATAGCAAGACATTTCTGAGTGCACTGTAATTGTAAGGCAACACATGAATTTGAGGCGCATGGACTGTGGCGTGAGTGCAGTATGTCTCTCCTCCATTGCCAGCAAATTGTTCTATTCCTCGCTAAGTGATTTGTTATTAGCTCCCTCCTTTTGATATTCGGTAGATCAGCAGCTCCGTGGTTCTACTTACATGTCCTTCATCACAGTATTCAGCTGTCCTCTGTTCTGGCATAATTTGAGAGTTTGGCATCACACCAGAATTGGTGTGATATATTCCAGTTCAGTCTTTACCTAAGACACCTTACTGCCCCGCAAACACCTCTGGTCTGAAATATCCTTAGCAATCATTGTGAGTGGCTCTTAAGGCCGTAGGCCAGTTTCCCAAAAAAGCATTGCATCAGGATTGTGCAGACCAAGACAGTATCTTTGTACAGTTCTCCTTTGCCCTTGCTGCCTATGTTACCATTGGTGACTCACAAATTTTCGGGCATGCCCTCAACCCCTTGTGATTAATTAAATCAGGTGGGGACCTACTGCCTGGAGAGGGGCCACATTCTCAGGAAATCATGTCTTGTGCAGCCATGTATGCACATAACCCCCTTGTGGGCATGGAAGCTATGGCAGTCTGACTGGAATCAAAAGGGGCTCTTATCTTGGGTGCAGTCAGATGTCTCAATGATAGAGTGGTCCCTCCCACAACAAGTGCTCACTTCTCTTGTCTTAAGAATTTAGAAGTGGTCTTATGGGAAGCAAATGACCCCATGGGGATTGCCTGCTTCCTCTTCCCTCCTGCCAGCGCTCTTGGGCCAGGCTTTCTATTGAAGGTTCCTCCACAGCAGCTAGCACATGAAGATATTCTGGTTGCCATGGCAACCATGACAACACTGTGCTCTCCTATGGTCTTTGTGTGACTGTAGGCAGTGTATTCTGTGTGGCCAGGATGACAACCATGACATTCATGGAAACCCAAGTTGCTCATGCACAGGAACAGGCCCTGGAGCAAGATAAAATCTGCATTCTCTTATATTAGCTAGAAAACTCATGACCTTTCCAAACCATACTAAGGCATGTCAGTCCCTTCTTCTCCACATAGTGTTGTTCTCTTTTCTTTTGCTACTATGTCCCAATAACACTGGCAAAAAAGCTAGCCATTTCTGTTATGGAATCAAAACAAGGATAGCAGGATTTTGTGGAGAAATGAAGTACTGTCAGTTCACTAGACAGCTTTCTACAAATTATCTCACTGCAAAGAATGTTGAGAGAATTTCCTGCAAACATACCAGCTGGATGTTTGAAAATTGAATCATAATCAATTTCTCTCTGAGGAATTATTATTCTTGGGTTCATAGATCCTGTGATCCATCACCACTTCTCACTCCTTATACACATTTTCAGACTAATTCTCATGCATTTCTGAGACATTCCATTAATCAGAGAAGTAGATTATGCCCGGAAATTCCAACTTTTCCAAGCACCCACATACCTGAGGTGGAAAGTAAGATGGAGCTCCTTCACTGGGATAGGCATTTGGTGCAGCTGCTATGTATATCTTCATAAAAAGCCCAGGAACAATGCAAACAATAAGACACGTGTGAGAAGATTGGAATTGTAAGTACTTGTTTTTCATGTGGGAAAGTCTCCCTCAATTTCTTTTGATTCCAAGAAATACAGCATATATAATTTCCAACATGTGTACTTCATATACTGCCACAAACCTCCTGCTACCCTCAGATAATTGTCTGCTCATTGAGCAGCTATGACATCCTTGTTCCTTGAATAGACAGGGATATATGATTCTCTCTTCATTACTCTCTGTACATTGGGATTTTTACAGGGTAGAAAGGATGCGTGTAGGGTTGTTTTCAAAAGCAAAATAAGTGGAATTCTGTCTCTCAACATTCTCCATCAGAACCAAAATATCAACTTGAAAACAGACAGATGTAGAAAAAACCCAGATGCACTTGGCCCTTGATTTACTCAATGTTTCTCCTCTGCATTTTTATAGACATCATTTATTAAAGATTTGCATGTATTAACAATGAATTCATGAATCAACTTCTGCTGGTATCATTAAAGGCAAGAGGAATATTGTAAATTCTGTTTTTCCTGTTCCATTTGAGGCAGAGTTGCCTCCTGTCTTCATCAGGAACTTTTCCTATTACTCAGATTCATTTTCATCTAGGATGATTGTGACAGGATCTCTGACACTGACCTGTAGTCTGCATCAACCAGCTGCTGGTTAAGGTTTAAATCAAATGTGCCATAGGTTCTGGTATCAGAAACACCATAGGCAGGTGAAGATAATTACAACTTAGGAGAGGACACATTTGAATGTGCTTCTCCAAGAAAGGATAAGTGTAAGGGCCCATTGAAAATCATAGCAACACAATTCCTTAATGCACAGTAATTGGAAAGCAACACAGGAAGTGGAGGGTTATGGACTGCAGCATGAGTGCAGTATGTCTCTCTTCCATTGCCAGCATATTGGTCTCTTCCTTTTTATATGATTCATGGTTGCCTCCATCCTCTCAACTTTAGGTAGCCCAGCAACTCCGTCTTTCTACTGACAAGTCCTTCATCCCAGTATTCAGCTGTCCACTGTTCTGGCATTCATTGAAATGTTTGGCATCACACCAATTTCTGTGATGTTTTCCAATTCAATCTTCATGTAACACACCTAGTGGCCCCACAATCTCTGTTCTCAAATATCCTTTTCAACAATTGCAAGTGGCTGCTTAGATCCTAGGCCTGTTGCCCAACAAAGCATTCTATCAGGATGGTGCAGACTAGGATCAGTGTCCTTGTACAATCATGCTTCTGCCGCCTGTGCTACCATTTGAGACCCACAAGTGTTTGGGCATACCCTCATCTCCCCGTGATCCATTACAGCAGGTGGTGATTTGTTGCCTGGTGTGTCATCCCATTCTCAAGAAATAATGATGTCTTCTGCAGCTAATTGCACACATCGCCCCAGGAAAGCATGGTTGGTATGGCAGTGTGACTGGCTTCAGCATGTTCCCTCATGTTGGATGGATTCAGATATCTCAAATCCAGAGGGGTCCCTACCACAAGTCCTTACTCCTCATGTTTTGTTCTAAATAGGTAGGATTGCATTTATGGCAAAAAAAAGAACCCTGGACTTGCCTCCATCCTCTTCCCTCCTGCAAGCACAGCTGGGCCAACATTTCTATTGAAGGTTCTTTCACAGCAGCTGCCAAATGAAGATATTCTAATTGCCTTGGTATCCGTGATGTCACTGTGCTCTCATATGCCAATTGTGCAACTTCAAGGAGTATATGCTGTGCACATAGAAGGACAGCCAATCATTTCTTGGAGTGCCAAGTTTCTCATGCACAACAACAGTCCCTGCAGCAAGAAAATCCTGCATTCCCCTACATTAGCCCAAAACTACTCGACCTTCCTAACCATACAATAGCATTCCAGCCTCTTCCACTCCTCATAGCAAAGCTGTCTTCTCTTTTTCTCCCACGTCCCTATAGTACTACTAATATGCGAGGCATTTACTTTGTGGTGTCAAAACCAGGATAGTAGCATATCTTGGTAAAATGAGTACTCCGAGTTCAATAGACAGTACTTTCTTCAAATAATCTCAGTGCAAGGAATGTTGAGAGGATTTCCTGTAAACATATCTGCTGGACATATGAAAACTGAATCATGCTCAATATCTCTCTAATTATTATTCTTGGGTTCATAGATCCTGTGATCCATCAACACTTCCAATTCCCTATACACATTTTCAGCCTCTACTTGTGAAGTGGCTGAGCCAATCCATTATTCAAAAGTGGGATTATACCCAAGAATTCCAAATTTTCCAAGCAGCCACACACCTGACATAGAAAGGAAGATGGAGCTCCAACGCTAGCATAGGCATTGTGTCCAGATGCAATTAATATCTTCAAGGAAAGCCCAGAAGCAATGAAGACAATAAAACAATTGTGAGCAGTTTGAAATTATAAGTCTTTGTTTCTCATGTGGGAAAATTTCCCTCAAAGTCTTTTGGTTCCAAAAGTCAAAGCATATATTATTTCCAAAAATGTCTACTTCACATAATGCCACATGCATCCATAGTTCCCTCAGATAATTGTCTTCTCATTGACCAGCTATGACATCTTTTTCCTTAAAGGAACAATGACATATGGTTCTCTCCTCAATACTCCCTAGATTTGCGATTTTACACATTAGAAAGGATGCAGAGAGGATTGTTTTCAAAAGTGTTCTACAAAATTATATTGAATTTATATGGTTCTTCATTGTGGTAAATTTCTCCAAGGTTTGCCACATAGTCATATAGGGGAACATGTAGTGATCTCCATTAAGAAGCCACATCACTTCAGGTCAACACTCCAGTGTGTCTACAATACATCCTCTGTCCAATCTAGTGAATGCAAAGTGGTTTAAGAATATCAGATGTAATTGCATGATCATTCTAAAGACAATATTCAGCAAGGTTCTCTGCTGTCTTCTAGAAATGCTTCCCACTAGTCCTGGATTTATTCATGGCACTCTTTCTTAAGATGAAGCAACTGTCAGGAATGTAGAGGTTATCATGGTCTAGTTAATATGGTGGTAATTGTGTTGAATCAGCAAGTTGTACAAGAGGAAAGTTCATATCAGGGTCTGAAATTGACTCCTTTACAATCTCACATTTTGAAGTTTGTATTTAGCATATACGGGGTGTTCATTGGCTCGTTTTAGCAAGAAGTGACATTCAAATGTGACCTGCACAAGAATTTTCAAAGAAGCATCTATGTTGGTCTCACACCAGTCTCCCTGCAAAACAAGTGTAATTCTTTCTCTCAACATTCTCCATCAGAACCAAAATATCAACTTGAGATCAGACAGATGTAGACAAAACCCAGTTGCACGTGGCCCTTGATTTACTCATTTTTTTGTCCTCAGCATTTTTATAGAAATCATTTATTAAAGATGTTCATGTATTAACACTGAATTCATGAATTAACTTCTGCTGGTATCATTCAGGATCAAGAGGAATATTGTAAATTCTGCTTTCCCGGTAACATTTGAGGCACAGTTGCCTCCTCTCCTCATCAGGCACTGTTCTTATCCCTCAGATTCACATTCTTCTAGGATGACTGTGCCAGGGTCTCTGACACTGACATATAGTCTGCATCAACCAGCTGCTTGTTAAGGGTAAATCAAATGGGCCATAGGTTCTTTTCTCAAAAACCCCATAGACAATTGAAGAGAATTACACCTTAAGAGAGCATGCATTTGAATGTACTCCTGCATGAAAGGTTAAGTGTCAGGGCCCCTTCATCCCAGTATTCAGTTGTCCTCTGTTCTGGCATTCATGGAAAAGTTTGGCATCACACCGGTTTCTGTGACTTTTTTCAATTCAATCTTCAAGGAGCACAACTAGCTGTCCTGAAATCTTCTCTGCTCTCAAAGATCTTTACAACAATTGTGAGAGGCTTAAACAGACTCTAGGCCTGTTTCCCAAGAAAGCACTGTATAAACATTGTGCAGATCAGGACGAGTGTCCTTGTACAGTCATGCTTCTGCCTGTGGTACCATTTGTGACCCATACGTTTTTGGCATGCCCTCATCTTCCTGTGAAACATTACACCAGGGTGGGACCTATTGCCTGCTGTGTGGCCCCATTCTCAGGAAATCATGATGTCCTCTGCAGCCAATTGTACACATCACCCCATTTTGAGCATGGTTGGTATGGCAGTATGACTGCCTTCAGCAGGTTTCCTCATGTTGGATGGAGTCAGATGTCTCAAATCTAGAGGGGTCTGTACCACAATTGCTTACACCTCATGTCCTGTCCTAAGAAGTTAGGATTGCTTTTTTGGCAAAAATGTGAACTCTGGGACTTGCCTCCAACCTCTTCCCTCCTGCAAGCATAGCTGTGCCAACATTTCTATTGAAGGTTCTTTCAGAGCAGCTACCACTTGAGGATGTTCCGGTTGCCATGGCAACCTTGATGGCACTGTGCTCTCATATGCCAATTGTGTAACTGCAAGGAGTATATTATGTGCGGATAGAATGACAGCCAAGCCTTTCATGGATCCCAAGATTCTCATGCACTACAACCATCCCTGGAGCAAGAAGAAATCCTGCATTCCCTTACATTAACACAAAACTCCTCGTCCATCCAAACCATAATAATTCACACCAGCCCCTTCCATTCCTCATAGTGTAGTTCTCTTCTCTTTTTCTGCTAAGTCCCAAAAGCACTGGTAAGCGAGCTAGGTATTTTCTTTGTGGCAAAACCAGGATAGTAGCATTTTTTGAGAAATGATGGACTGCCAGTTCAATGGACAGTACTTTCCATAAATAATCTCGGTGCAAGGAATATTGAGAGGATTTCCTGCAAGCATATCTGCTGGATGTAGGAAAACTGAATGGTGATTAATACCTCTCTGATGAATTATTATTCTTGGGCACATCAACCCTGTGATCCAGCACCACTCCCCATTCCCTATTCACATTTTCACACGTTGCCTCCTGAATTGGTTGAGATATTCAATTTTTCAATAAAGGGATTATGCCCAGGAATGTGGTCTTTTCCAAATACCGACACACCTGACATAGAAAGGAAGATGGAGCTCCACCACTGTGATAGGCATTTTGTGCATGTGGTATTAATATCTTCAGGGAAAGCCCAGGAACAATGAAAACAATAAGACAAGTGTGATCAGTTTGGAATTTTAAGTCCTTGTTGCTCATGTGGGAAAGAACCTCAATGTCTTTTGATTCCAAAAATCACAGCACATATTATTTCCAACAATGTCTACTTCACATACTGCCACATGCATTCACGCTTCCCTCAGAGAATTGTCTGCTCATTGAGCAGCTATGACATCCTTGTTCCTTAAAGGGACAATGCTATATGGATTTCTCCTCATTATTCCCTAGAAATTGTGACTTTACAAGGTAGAAAGGATGCAGGGACGATTGTTCTCAAAAGCGTTCTACAGAATCATATTGAATTTATTTGGTTCTTCATTGGGATAGCTTTCTCCAAAGATTACCATAGAGTCATGTAGGGAAACATGCAGTGATATACCTTAAGGAACCTCATCAAATCAGTTCAACACTCCAGTGTGTCTACAATACATCCTCTGTCCAATCTAGTGAACACAATGTGGTTTAAATATATCAGATGTAATTGCGTAATCCTTCTAAAGACAATATTCAGCCATATTCTGTACTGCCATCAGAACTCCTTTGAGTCCTGGATTTATTCAAGGCACTCTTCCTTAAGATGAGACAACTCTCAGGAATACAGAGGTTACCATGGTCTAGTTAATATGGTGGAAATTGTGTTGAATCGGGAAGTTGTACAAGAAGAAAATGCTTATCAGGGTCTGAAATTGATTCCTTTACAATCTTGCATATTGAAGTTTGTATTTACCACATGCTGGGTGTTCATTGATTCTTTTTAGCAAAAGGTGATATTCAAAGTATGACCTTCACAAGGTTTTCAAACAGAATCTTGGGTGGTCTCACTCCAGTCTCCCTGCAAAACAAGTGTAATTCTATCTCTCAACATTCTCCATCAAACCCAAAATATCACCTTGAAATCAGACAGAAGTCAAATTTCTTTGACAACAATTGAGAGAGGCTGAAACACGCCCTAGGCCTGTTTCCCAACAAAGCACTGTATCAGGATTGTCCAGACCACTACGAGTGTCCTTGTACACTCATGCTTTGCCACTTGTGCTAACATTTGTTACCCACAAGTTTTTGGGCATGCCCTCATCTTCCCGTGAACCATTACACCAGGGTGGGACCAATTGCCTGTTGTGGGGCCCCATTCTCAGGAAATCATGATGTACTCTGCAACCAATTGTTCACATCGCCCCCTTGTGAGCATTGTTGGTATGGCAGACTGACTGGCTTCAGCAGTTTCCCTCATCTTAGATGGAGTCAGATATCTCAAATCTAGAGGTGTCCCTACCACAAGTGCTTACACCTCGTGTCTTGTCCTAAGAAGTTAGGATTGCGTTTTTGGCAAAAATGTGGACTGTGGGACTTGCCTCCAATCTCTTCCCTCGTGAAAGCACAGCAGGGCCATTACTTCTATTGAAGGTTCTTTCACAGCAGCTACCACATGAGGATGTTCCAGTTGCCATGGCAACCATGATGGCACTGTGCTCTCATATGCCAATTGTGTAACTGCAAGGATTATATGCTGTGGGGATAGAATGACAGCCAAACCTTTCATGGAAACCCAAGTTTCTCATGCACAGAAACAATCCCTGGAGGAAGAAAAAATCCTGCATTCTCCTACAATAGCCCAAAACTCCTTGATATTCCAAACCATACTAATGCACGTGAGCCCCTTCTACTCCTCATAGCACAGTTTTTTTTTTCTCTTTTTCTGCAAAGTCCCAATAGCACTGGTAAGCGAGCTAGGCATTTCCTTTGTGGTATTAAAACCAGGATAGCAGCACTTTTTAGAGAAATGAAGGACTGCCAGTTTAATAGACAGTACATTCTACAAATAATCTCTGTGCAAGGAATATTGAGAGGATTTTCTGCAAGCATATCTGCTGGATGTATGAAAACTGAATAGTGATCAATATCTCTCTGATTAATTATTATTCTTCAGTGCATAGATCCTGTGATCCAGCACCACTTCCCATTCCTTATTCACATTTTCACACTCGGTCTTGTGAAGTGGCTGAGACATTCCATTTGTCAATAAAGGAATTATGACTAGAAATGCCAACTTTTCCAAGCACCAACACAAATGGCATAGAAAAGATGATGGAGCTCCACCGTTGTGATAGGCATTTTTTGCAGGTCCTATTAATATCTTCAAGGAAAGCTCAGAAGCAATGAAAATAAAATGACAAGTGTGAACAGTTTGGAATTGTAAGCCCTTGTTGTTCATCTGGGAGTCCCTCAACCTCCTTTGGTTCAAAAATCACAGCACATATTATTTCCAAAAATGTCTACTTCACCTACTGCCACATGCATCTATGCTTCCCTCATATAATTATCTGCTCATTGAGCAGCTATGACATCCTTTTTCCTTAAAGGACAATGATATATGGTTTTCTCCTCCTTATTCCCTAGATACTGTGATTTACAAGGTAGAAAGGATGCAGGCAGGTTTATTTTCAAAAGTGTTCTACATACTTATATTGAATTTATTTGGTTCCTCAATGTGGTACATTTCTCCAAAGATTACCACATATCATGTAGGGGAACATGTAGCGATCTACCTTAAGAAGTCTCATCAAATCAGGTCAAACTCCTGTGTGTCTACAAAGCATCCTCTGTCCAATCTAGTGAAGAAATGTGGTTTAAGAATATCAGATGTAATTGCACATTCTCAAGACAATATTCATCAAGATTCTGTGCCGCCATCCACAAACGCTTCCCATGAGTCCTGGATTTATTCAAGGCACTCTTCCCTAAGATGAGGCAACTCACAGGAATGCAGAGGTTATCATGGTCTAGTTAATATGGTGGCAAATATGTTGAATCAGCAAGTTGTACAAGAGGACAATGCATATCAGTTTCTGAAATTGATTCCTTTACAATCTCGCATTTTGAAGTTTTTATTTAGCACATACTGGGAGTTCATTGATTCTTTTTAGCAAAAAGTGACATTGAAATTACGACCTGCACAAGATTTTCAAAGGGGAATCTATGTTGGTCTCACTCCAGTCTACCTGCAAAACAAGTGTAATTTTATCTCTCAACATTCTCCATCAAACCCAAAATATAAACTTGAAAGCAGATAGATGTAGACCAAACCCAACTGCACATGGCCCTTGATTTACCCTTTTTTTGTCCTCTGCAGTTTTATAGATACCATTTATTAAAGTTTTGCATGTATTAACACTAAATTCATGAATTAACTTCCCGTGGTATCATTCAAGAGCAAGAGGAATATTGTAAATTCTGTGTTCCCTGTACCATTCACAGCACAGTTGCCTCCTCTCCTCATCAGGCACTCTCCTCATCACTCAGGTTCATGTTCTTCTAGGATGAACAGGGTCTCTGACACTGTGAGGGTCAGAAACAGGGTGACAGGGTCTCTGACACTGTCCTGTAGTCTGCATCAACCAGCTGCTGGTTAAGGGTTAAATCAAGTTTGTCATAGATTCTGTTCTCAGAATCATCATAGGCAATTGAAGAGGATTACACCTTAAGAGAGGACACATTTGAGGAAACATCCTGCATGAAATGATAAATGTAATAGCCCTTGAAAATCATTGCAACACACTTTCTGAATGCACAGTAATTGGAAGGCAACACAGGAAGTAGAGTGGTATGTACTGCAGTATGAGCACATTATGTCTCTCCTCCATTGCCAGCATATTTGTCTCCTACTTTTTACATGATTCGTGGTTGACTCCCTCCTTTCAACTTTGGGTAGCCCAGCAACTGTGTCATTCAACTTACATGTCCTTCATCACAGTATTCAGCTGTCCTCTGTTCTGGCATTCATTGAAAGGTTTGGCATCACACCAGTTTCTGTGATCTTTTCCAATTCAATCTTCATGTAACCCACCTAGCTGCCCCACACTCTCCTCTGCTCTCAAATATCCTTGGCAAGAATTGCAAGTGGCTGCTTAGGCCATAGGCCTGTTTCCCAACAAAGTATTGTATAAGGATTTGCAGACCAGGACCAGTGTCCTTGTACAGTCATGCTTCTGCCTGTGCTACCATTTGTAACCCACAAGTTTTGGGGCATTCCCTCATAATCCCATGTACCATTACACCAGATGGGGACCTATTTCCTTGTGTGGGGCCCCATTATCAGGAAAACATGATTCTTCTGCAGCCAATTTTGCACATTGTCCCCTCTGAGCATGGTGGGTATGGCAGTCTGACTTGCTTCAGCAGGTTACCTCATGTTGGATGGGGTCAGAGGTCTCAAATCCAGAAGGGTCCCTACCACAAATTCTGACTCCTCTTCTCTTGTCCTTTGACATTAGATATGCTTTTATGGCAATAAAAATGACCCAAGAACTTGCACCTATCCTCTTCCCTCCTGCCAGCACAGTTGGACCAACCCCTCTATTGAAGGTTCTCTCACACCAGCTACCAAATGAAAATGTTCCGGTTGCCCTGGCAACCTTAATGGCACTGTGCTCTATTATGTCACTTGTATAATTGCAAGGAGTACATGCTGTGCAGTTAGATTGATGGCCAAGCCCTTCATGGAAGAACAAGTTCCTCATGCACAGCAGCAAGGCCTGGAGGAGGAAAAAACCTGCATTCTCCTGTATTGGTTCAAAATGACTCTACCTTCCAAACCATATTAATGCATGACAGCCCCTTTCAGTCCTCATAGTGTAGTTCTCTTCTTTTTTTCTCCCATGTCCCAATAGCACTGATAAACAAGCTAGACATTTCCTTTGTGTTATCAAAACCAGGATAGCAGCATTTCTTGGAAAAATGATGGACTGCCAGTTCAATAGACAGGACTGTCTACAAATAATTTCAGTGCAAGGAATGTTGAGAGAATTTCCTGCAAGCATACCTGCTGGACATATGAGAACTGAATAGTGATAAATATCTCTGATTAATTATTATTCTTGGGTTCAAAATCTGTGATCCATCACCCCTTCCCATTCCCTATACACATTTTCAGACTCGGCTGCCTAATGAAGTGGCTGAGACATTCCATTATTCAAAAAAGGGATTTTGCCCAGGAATTTCAGCTTTTCCAAGCACCAACATACCTGCTGTGGAAAGGAAGATGGAGCTCCATCGCTGGGATAGGCATTAGGTGCACCTGCTCTTAATTTCTTCAAGGAAAACCCATGAGCAATGAAAACATTAAGACAAGTGTGAGCAGTTTGGAATTGTAAGTCCTTGTTGTTCATGTGGGAAATTTCCCCTCAATGTCTTTTCGTTCTAAGAATCACAGCATATATTATTTCCAAAAATGTCTACTTCTCATACTGCCATACACATCCATGCTTCTCTCAGATGATTGTCTGCTCATTGAGCAGCTATGACATTCTTGTTCCATAAAGTTATAATGAGATATGGTACTCTCCTCTTTACTCTCTAGACATTGGTATTTTAAAAGATAGAAAGGATGCAGCCAGGATTGGTTTCAAATGCATTCTACAGAATTATATTGAATTAATTTGGTTCTTCTTTGGGGTAGATTTCTCCAAAGTTTACCACATAGTCATGTTGGCTAACATGCAGTGATCTAACTTAAGGAGCCTCATCACATCAGGTCAAAACACCAGTGTATCTACAATACATCCTCTCTCCAATCTCATGAACACAAAATGGTTTTAGAAATATCAGATGTATTTGCACAGTCATTCTAAAATCAATATTCAGCATGATTCTGTGCTGCTGATCCAGAAATACTTCCCAAGAGTCCTGGATTTATTCAAGGCACACTTCCTTAAGATGAGACAACTCTCAGGAATGCAGAGGTTATCATGGTCTAGTTAAAATGTCAATTGTGTTGAACCAGCAAGTTGTGCAAGAGGAACATGCTTATCAGGGTCTGAAATTGATTCCTTTACAAACTCATATTTTGAAGCTTGTATTTAGCACATATAGGGTGCTCTTTGATTCTTTTTAGCAAAAAGTGACATTCAAAGTATGATCTGCACAAGACTTCTCAAAGGAGAATCTATACTGGTCTCACTCCAGTCTCCATGCCACATAAATGGAATTCTATCTCTCAACATTCTGCAGCAGAACCAAAATTTTGACTTGAAAATAGACAGATGTAGGCAAAACCCAGGTGCATGAGAATCTTCATTTTCTCGTTTTTTGTCCTTTCATTTTTGCAGACATCTTTTATTAAAAAGTTGCATGTATTCACACTGAATTCATGAATTAACTTCTGCTAGTTTCATTCAGGAGCAAAAGGAATGTTGTAAATTCTGTTCTACCTGTATCATTCGAGGCCCAGTTACCTCCTGTCCTCATCTGGCACTTCTCTCATCCCTCAGATTCACATTCATCTAGGATGATTGTGCCAGGGTCTCTGACACTGACCTGTAGTCTGCACCATCCAGCTGCTGCTTAAGGGTTAAATGAAACATACCATAGGTTCTTTTCTCAGATACTCCATAGGCAGTTGAAGAGAATTACACCTTAAGAGAGGACACATTTGAATGTGCTTCTGCATGAAGGGGCAAGTGTCAGGGCCCCTTGAAAATCATAGCAACACAATTTCTGAATGCACAGTAATTGGAAGGCATCAGAAGAAGAGGAGGGGTATGGACTGCAGCATGAGTGCAGTATGTCTCTCCTCCATTGCCAGCATATATGTTCTTCCTTTTTATATGATTCCTGATTTACTCCCTTCTCTCAACTTTGGGTAGCTCAGTAACTCTGACATTCTATTTATAAGTCCTTCATACCAGGTTTCAGCTGTCCTTGGTTCTGTCATTCATTGAAACTTTTGGCATCAGACCAGTGTGTGTGATCTTTTCCTATTCAATCTTCATGTTATACACCTAGCTGCCCCACAATTCCCTCTGCTCTCAAATATCCTTGGCAAAAATTGCAAGTGGCTGCTTAGTCCCTAGACCTGTTTCCCAACAAAGCATTTTATCAGGATTCTGCAGACTAGGATGAGTTTCCTTGTACAGTCATGTCTCTGAGTCCATGCTACCATTTGTGACCCACAACTTGTTGGGCATGCCCTAATCTCCCCATGATCCATTACACCCTGTGGGGATCTATTGCCTTGTGTGGGGCCTCATTCTCAAGAAATTATGATGTCTTATGCAGCCAGTTGTGCACATCACCCCCTGTGATCATGGTAGGTATGCAGGCTGACTGGCTTCAGCAGGTTCCCTCATGTTGGATGGAGTCAGATATCTCAAATTCAGAGTGTCCCTCCCACCATGCTTACTCCTCTTCTCTTTTCTTTAGACATTAGGATTGCTTTTATGGCAATAAAAATGACTCCTGGGTGTTGCTTCCATCCTCTTCCCTTCTGCCAGCACAGCTGGGCCACCCCTTCTCTTGAAGGTTCTTTCACAGCAGAAACCAAATGAAGATGTTCCAGTTGCCATGGCAATCGTGATTGCACTCTGCTCTCATATGCTAATTGTGTAACTGCAAGTAGTGTATGCTCCGTGGGTAGAATTACAGCCAAGACTTTCATGGAAACCCACGTTCCTCATGTAAAACAACAAGCCCTGAAGCAAGAAAAATTCTGCATTCTCCTACATTAGCCCAAAATTACTCGACCTTCCAAACCATATTAATGCAAGGCAGCCCCTTCCGCTCTTCATAGTGTAGTTCTCTTCTCTTTTTCTCCCTTGTCCCAATAGCACTTTTAAGGTGTTAGTCATTTTCCTTTGTGGGATCAAAACCAGGCTAGCAGCATTTTTTGGAGAATTGAAGGACTGCCAGTTTAATGAACGGGACTTTCTACAAATAATCTCAGTGCAAGGAATGTTGAGAGGATTTCCTGCAAGTATATGTGCTGGACAAATGAAAACTGAATGGTGATCAATATCTCTCTGATTAATTGTTATTCTTGGGTTCATAGATCCTGTGATCCATCACCACTTCTCTTCCCCTGTATGCATTTTCAGACTGTACCTTGTGAAGTGACTGAGAAATTCCATTATTCAGAAAAAAAGGATTATGCCCAGTAATTCCTACTTTTCCAAACACACACATATCTGTTTTGAAAAGGAAGATATATCTCCTCCACCGCAACAGGCATTTGGCACAGCTGCTATGATTATCTTCAAAGGACGCCCGTTAGCAATGAGAACAATAAGACACTTGTGAGCATTTTAAATTGTAAGTCGTTGTTCATTGGGTAGTTCAGCAGCCCCTTCATTCTACTTAGAAGTCCTCCATTCCAGTAATCCATTGTCCTCTGTTAAGGCATTCATTGAGAAGCTTGGCATCACACCAAAGTTGATGTGACATATTCTATTTAAGTTTTCACGTAACATACCTAGCTGCCCCGCAAACTCTTCTGCTTGGAAATATCCTTGGCAAACATTGTGAATGGCTGCTAAGGCCCTAGGCCAGTTTCCCAATAAAGCATTGTGTCAGGTTAGTGAAGACCAGGATGAGGAACTTTGTAAGGTCTTGCCACTTCCGCCTGTGCTACTGTCAGTGACCCACAAGTTTTTGATAATGCCCTCATCTCCATGTGATGCATGAAACCATGTGGGGTCCTATTGCCTGGAGCAAGACCCCATCCTCAGGAAATCATGATGCCTTCTGTAGCCAAGTGTGCACATCACCCCCTTTTGAATATGGAATGCATGGTCTGACAGGCTTCAGCAGGGTTCCTTTTCTTGGGTGGGGTCAGATGTCTCAATGCCAGAGTGGCCACTCCCACAAGTGCTGACTTCTCTTCTCTTGCCTTAAGAAATTTGAATTGGTTTGATGGCAAGAAAACGAATCCTGCGACTTGCCTGCTTCTTCTTCCCTACTGCCAGCACAGCTGGGCGAGCATTTCTATTGAAGGTTCCTCCACAGCAGCTAAAACATGAAGTTGTTCTGGTTGCCATATCAATCTTGAGGCCACTATGCTCTCATATGGCTCGTATGTGAGTGCAGGTAGTTTTTTTCTGTGTTGGTAGGATGACAGCCAAGCCAATCCTGGAAACCCGAGTTGCTCATGCACAGGAAAATCCCCTGGAGCAAGAAAAAACCTGCATTTTCCTACATTAGCTAGAAAATTCCTCACCCTTCCAAACCATAATAATGCAAGGCAGCCCCTTCCTCTTCACATGGTGTAGTTCTCTCCTATTTTTCTCCCCTTTCCCAGGAGTAATGGTAAACAACTTAGCCATTTCTTGTATGGGATCAAAACCAAAATTGCAGCATTTTCTGGAGAAATGAAAGCCTACCAGATCATTAGAGAGGACTTTCTACAAATAATCTCACTGCAGTGAATGTTGAGAGGATTTTCTGCAAGCATATCTGCTGGACATTTGAAAACTGTATGTTGATCAATTTCCCTTTGAGCAATTATTTTTCTGGGTTCATAGATCCAGAGATCCATCACCACATCAAATTCCCTATACACATTATCTGACTGTGCCTCATGAAGTTGATGAAACATTCCATTATTCAATGAAATGGATTATTCCAAGAATTCCAAGTTTTCAATGCACCCCCATTCCTGAGGTGAAAAGTAAGATGGAGCTCCACCACTAGGATAGTCATTTTATGTGGCTGCTATGAGCATCTTCAAAGGAATTCCAGGAGCAAGGAGAACAAAAAAGATACATGTGAGCAGTTTGGAATTGTAAGTAATTGTTG
>JAJEJO010005598.1:0-65475 GCA_020662805.1 Glaucomys volans
AAAAAAATGTTATTCTGTGGTGGACAGACATTACAATGGCTGAAAAAATACCCACTTCCTGGTATGCTCACAATTAAATAATCTCCTCTCCATAAATTTAGGACCTGTAATGTCCTTCTAAATAATAAAATATGACAAAGTGATGGGATTGATGGAATGTTACTCTCATGATAATGTTATGATATATATGACTCCAGTTTGCAGGCTTTTTTTCCTTTTGGACTTTGAGGAAATAAGCTGCTATGTTGTAAGAGGGTTTATGGAGAAGGACATAGTAAAAAATTTATAGACACCCTCTTTGAACTGAGAGTGGCATCTACTGGTATCCACAAGGAAATTAGAAACCTTCAATCATAAAATCTCAAGGAAATAAATTCTTCTAGAAACCTGAGTGATCTTGGCAGTGGATCTGTCTACAGTTAAGCATTTAGGTGAGAACCCAACCCTGGTCAATATGTTGATTGAAATCTTGGCAGTGAAACTGGAGTTTCTTTTCTGCCAATTGTTGGTGTCTGCACAGGACTCTGAATTCAGTCAAGTGTTGCAGCTTTTAATAGTGGGGTATACATGCCAGGGTTGAGAAGATTCTAGCATCTCACTATCATCTTCTTTCTTGGTTCTCATCTCACAAATCCAAGGAAAGAAATTCACAATGGAAGACAAATGTGACAGGAGACAGATTTATTCAAGAATAGTAACAACTTTCATAGGGTAAGAGGGGACCAGATAGCAGATACTCTGTGAGTGTGCTCATCTGGGGGTTTGTACAGCACTTAGGTCAATGGTAGCAGTCCAAATTTATGCTAATCAGGTTTTGGAAAAGCAGTGATGAAATTGGTTAACATTTATGCTAATCAGAACTTGGAAAAGTACTAACGCTATTGCTTAATCCTTGAGTTTGAAGTTCCATTCAGGTCTGCCCAGTTTCCATTTTCTCACTGCTTGCCTATAATCCCAATGTCCCAGAAGGTTGAAGGTGTCAGATCATGGATGCTTGGCAGTTTGGAACTGCAGCACTGTGTGGAGCAGACCTCTGCACAAGTTCCAGCCCGGAAACCACAATGTGAAATGTCATTATACCCTGGTTTGCCTCCTCCCTAGCTTGCTGTGCCTCAGGCCCATGCCAGCATGGCTGGATCTGAACTACTGCGACCCATGTGTATACACAGCACCCAGAACATCTCCTTGCATTTGGCTAGGGAAAATAGGTGGTAGCTGGCAAGTGCCTGGGTCCTGTTGTGCTCTAGTCTGCCTGAGGCTGCAGCTCCACCACTGCTGCCCCTGGGAGAAGGACTTGGATTCAATAATAGACTGTACATAGACTCATCTCACAGAGTCTATAAGAGAGTAAACATTTGTTGTGTAAATTTGCTAAATTCATGGCAACTTCTTATGAAGCAACAGAAAACTAATACAGGAGGTGAATTGATTAATGTACACATCATCTATACATATTTATCTTTTCTGTAGTGAAAAAATGCAAAAACTACTCTTAGCAAATTTCAAATATACTATATATTATTAACTATATTCTCCATGCTGTGCAATGATCACTAGAAATTATTTTTCTTGTATAACTAAAATATTTAACCTTTGACTGATACTTCCCTTTTCCCATTTCTGCCTGTCATCCCCACCTTCTGGTAGCCACCATTCTACTCTCTATTTTTATATGCTCAACTTTGTGTACATATATCAAAATGCCATGTTGTATCCCATAAATATATAAGATTATTACTAACAAAATTAAAAATCAAAGAATAATATAATCTCTATGTACAAAAGAAAGTATTTTGAAATATTGAAGGAAAAAATAGCTGTGTCCTATTACATGATACAATGTATAAATCACAATGTAAGACAGGTTAAAACCCCAAGAATCATATTAAGCAAAATAAGCCATAATCAGAAAGTCAAGGATTTATATTTTCTCTCAATTATTGAAGCTAGAGGAAGAAAAGAAAGAAAGAAAAAGATCCTACAAAAATACAAAAAATATACCAGTAAATAGAGGTTAGCGATAAGGGAGTAGAAAAGGAAGAGAGGATTTACTGGAGAATGAAATTCATCAAACTATGCTATGTGCATGTATAAATATGTCAAAATGAATCCCACTATCATGTATGATTATAATGGACTGATAAAAAAATTAGAAAACAAATAGTAGATCCAATCGCAAGGCTTATTCAATCCCTGCTCTAATCTCCTTTAGAAGCTCTGTTTCTACTGAAAATAAACTATTTTTCACACACACACACACCAAAAATATAATATTTTGTGATAGTTTCATATAATGAAAGAACATTATATTTCATTATAATGAAAATCAGGAACATATCCTTTTTCATAATGATACTAATAATAATGCATGTTTTCTCAAATATATGTTCACAAAATATCAGAATACTGTCAGAAGAAATGAAAAATAGTCATGTGTATACTCTATTAATAAAAGTTTAAATATCAAGAAGATGGTAAGTATTCATGTCTCTAAACTTTTTGACTCTTTTTCAACTCATAAAAATGATAGCATTGAACTGTATATAAATTTGTTGCTCAAATAATTTTACATTTTACAACATCATTTTCATATACAGGAAAGCCCTTATGAAACAAATTTTAAGCCCTTACAGTAGGTAAATGCTAATCCTTCAAATCAATCCATTCTTAAACATTTATAATTTGATTCTCAATGCTACTGTTTTTACACTCTGGATAAAAGATATATAAGTCAGTCAAAGAGTAGTTTATGACTCCTTATTTTATAAATTTTATTATTTGTCAAATCATATTCCTTGTACAGAATTAGGCAGTTCATTTTTAATGCAGTGAAATAGAAATTGTTTAGTTGGGAGATTTCTAAAGACATTTGTAATAGAGTTTATGTTTTTGTGACGTGATATTTTTATTAAAAATACTATTTTATAAATGCTAAAAATGAAATATTCTGCCTTGCAAGCACAAGCCCCTGGGTTCAATCCCCAGCACTGCAAAAAAAAAAGAAAAAAAGAAAAAAGAAAGAAAGAAAGACATTATCCAAAATGTTCAATAGTACCACTACTTTTTTGGACCATACTCAATTTTAAGTTTTGAGATGAATAAAGGCAGAAAATCATTTGTAAATGAGAAAATGATTAGTTTATCCAAGCTATTTGATATCAGTCTATCCTTGGATTCACAGCTTAAAATGTTTCAACTTACCTGGAAACCCATATTTTCTAGGATGATGCATGAGAAAACACACGACTCTCTGTTCTAAGTAAACTGTTAAGGTCTGGTAGAAAGTTTGCAAGAAAGTCAAAAAAATAAATAAATAAATTCAAATAATTTCTCTGACATTATTCTCTGCCTTTCCTTGAAGAAACTCACTTGGTTACTATTGCATTGCCTCTTATTTGGTTTCAGAGCCCCACTACCCTGGTTTATATCCAAAAATTGATGGTCCAGATATACTAGTACACGTAACAACCAGTTTATAGAGAGAGAGAGACAAAGTCACAATGAGTATCCTGATGATCTGCCTTATCAGCTACATGTGAAGGTAGATAGGTACCGTGCAGAATAAGGAAAGCATGTGATGCTAGGAAGCAATTATAGTGTTTGCTGAGGAGATTATGTACCACTATTGATGAGTGTAATTTACCTAATGAATTGTATAGAAATATTTCTGTAAAGCTTGAAGAGATTAAAATGACCTTTTCTTTAAACCAACATTATTGCTTCAATAATTCTTGAAGACATAATTTGGTTCTGAACTTTTCTTTCTTTCTTTCTTTCTTTCTTTCTTTCTTTCTTTCTTTCTTTCTTTCTTTCTTTTTTCTTTCTTTTTTTTTTTTGATAGTGTTTCACTAAGTTGCTGAGGCTGGGTTTGAACTTGTGAACCTCCTGCCTCAGCCTCCTGAACCTCTGGGATTACAAGTGTGTGCAAGTGTTCCTGGTTAATCTTGTTTACATTAAATAAATTATTAATGTAAAATGAATGTTGACATCTGACCTGGCTTTGACCTAATTAGAAAAAAAAAGGTTTTAGAGGATTTTGATGCCTGAAATGATTTTTAAAAAATTGTTTTAAGCATTTTATACATTTTAAAATTTTGTTTTTGAAATAATGGAAAGCTTTTATGTTTGTATTTGGCACACAAGAAAAGCCCATTACCCTAAGGCAGGGGAAGGAAGTCTGGTGCTGTGTCTCTGACTGCTTCTGCTGTTGCTACTACTTCCTCAGTTCCAGATGATACACAATGATGCTCAAGTCCAACTCAGGAATGGCTTCCAGGAGGGTCCATTCCTAAACAACCCCTTCTTCTCTAGCTTATAACATTGAAAGAAAGGTTGAAGGAGGAGGAAATTGAATGTGAGAAGGAATCTAGGAAAAGAACATATGTGCGTTGAGGAAAGTGGGGAGGAAACTCAGGTCAAGTTAAGATCTAAATTCACACCTGACTGGAACCACACCTACTGGCCCCTCAGACAGATGGGATCTAGCAGTGGGTGGACTGGAACCCTGGGTTCTTGGAATTTGTTCCCAACCCATAATCTCTCCCTCTCCTCACTCCACTTTGCCCAATCTACAGTTCCTCCAATCTTTCCTTGTCCCCCCATTATGGATCAGCATCCACTTAGCAGAGGAAATATTTGACCTTTGATGGGGATTGGCTTACTTCGTTTAGTATGGTATTCTCTAGTTCCATCCATTTACCTGCAAAGGCCATAATTTCATTCTTCTTTAAGGCTAAGTAATATTCCATTGTGTGTGTGTGTGTGTGTGTGTGTGTGTATATATATACACACATACACATATATATTACAAGTACAATTGTATTGTATTATTATATTATAATTAATATATTTTACAATTGCTATATATATACATATATATATACATATATATACATATATTACAATTTCTTTATCCATTCATCTGTTGAAGCACATCTAGGTTGGTTCCACAATCTTACTATTGTGAACTGAGCTGCTATAAACACTGATGTAGCTGTGTCACTGTAGTATGCTGATTTTAAGTCCTTTGGGTGTAAACAGAGAAGTGGGATAGCTGGGTCAAATGCTGGTTCCATTCCACGTTTTCTAAGGAAACTCTATACTGTATTCCAGAGTGGCTGCACCAATTTGCAGTCCCACCAGCAATGTTGGAGTGTTTCTTTTTCCCCGCATCCTCACCAACACCTATTGTTGCTTGTATTCTTGATAACTGCCATTCTGAATGGAGTGAGATGAAATCTTATAGTAGCTTTGATTTGCATTTCTCTAATAAATAGAGATGTTGAGCCTTCTTTCATATATTTATTGGTCAATTGTATATCTTCTTCTGGGAAGTGTCTGCTAAGTTCCGTAGCCCATTTATTGATTAGGTTATTTGTATTTTGGGATTAAGTTTTTTGAGTTCTTTATAAATTCTGGAGATTAGTGCCCTATCTGAAGTGCTGTAGTAAATATTTTCTCCAACTCTGTAGGATCTCTCTTCACCTTATTGATTGTTTCCTTTGTTGAGAAGAAATTTTGAGTTTGATTCCATCCCATTTATTGATTCTTGCTTTTATTTCTTGGGTTCAGGAGTCTTGTTAAGGAAGTCTGTTACTAAGCCAACATGATGAGTGTTTGGACCTACTTTTTCCTCTATTAGGTGAAGGGTCTGTGGTCTAATTCCTAGGTCCTTGATCCATTTGAAGTTGAATTTTGTGCAAGGTGAGAGATAGGGGTTTAGTTTCAATTTGCTGCATATGGATTTCCAGTTTTGCCAGCAACATTTGTTGAAGAGGCTGTCTTTTCTCCATTGCATGTTTTTGGCTCCTTTGTCTAGTATGAGATAACTGTATTTTTGTGGATTCATCTCTGTTTCTTCTATTCTGTACCATTGGTCTACCTGCCTGTTTTGGTACCAATATGGTACCATTTTTGTTACTCTTGCTCTGTGGCATAATTTAAGTTCTGGTATTGTGATACCTCCTGCTTCACTCTTTTTGCTAAGGATTATTTTGGCTATTCTGGGTCTCTTATTTTCCCAGATGAATGTCTTGATTATTTTCTCTATTTCTAAGAAGTACATCATTGGGATTTTCATTGGAATTGCATTGAATTTGCACAACACTTTTGGTAGTATGGCCATTTTGACAATATTAATTCTGACTCTCCAAGAACATGGGAAATCTTACTATCTTCTAAGGTTTCCTTTAATTTCTTTATTTAGATTTTAATTTTGTTTATTGCTCCTTCATTTCAAAGATTTTTTTAGAGTCCCTATCTCTTTATTGAAGTAACCTTTTGATTCCTGCATTTGCTCTTGTAATTCTTTATTGAAGTGATCTTTTGTTGCCTGAATTTGCTCTCTTGTGTCATCTATTACTTCGCAGATCATTTTTATTATGTACATTTTGAACTTCTCCTCTGACATTTCTTCTATTGTGCTGGCGATCCATTCTGTTATTGTAGCATCTTGGTTTCTTTGGGACACTTTCTTCCTGTTTTTTCATGTTGTTCATGTGTCTTCTCTTCTAGCAGTGCAGATCCGAGCTATTACAGTTTGTACCCTATAGATTTATAGTGTTCTTGCGAGTTTCTAATACATCACCTTTTAGGGGAAGATCAGTGTTAACAGCTCCATGAGCAATAAATATGCAGCCTTAGACCAAATAGCTCCTATTAAGCTGTATACAGTTTGGTTGCAATAAATTGAAATGGTGTGTTTGATACCTACAATATAAACATTAGGTTTGCAAACAGTTTCTAATTGTGGACAAAGACAGAATAGAGCATGTAGGATGAGATGTTAATGAGGTAGGAGGTGAGACGATAGAAGTATTAGATCATAGAAAGCATGAAAGAGGATTCTAAAGATGTTTGCTGTTAGCAGGAGAAAAAAAGGAAAGAGACTCCAGGGAAACAGATAAGTGTGAGGAAATTATAGAGAATAAAAAAAGAGAAGGAAAAGGTTAAAAAATGTAAAAAGAAAAGAACATACAAAAAATGTGTAACATACTAATCAGACATCCCAGTCCTTAGTAACCTGACGCATGAAAAATACTTGGTTTCGAAAATGTTAGGGATGTGAGAGCAGGAAAAGAAAGAGAGAGAAAAGATCTTGATTGAGAATTAAACGGTTTCTTCTGTTGGAGTTGAGTATCTTCTCTGCTTCCCTTCTCATCCAATAGGTAGGATTGTGTGGAGTTTGCTGGTATCTCTTCCCTCAGAATGGTGAAGGTTACTGGGGTGGTAGGGTTAGTCTTGGAGCTGGAACTCCTGAAAGTGGGCTATAGCAATTGTGGGTCCCCTTCGGATGACTCCACCCCAGGAATCTCCTTTGGGATGGACTTGTGTGATATAGGAGCCTGGTCTTAGCCCCTTACATCACTTGTGGACCTCACAAATTCCTGGTCTTTAATTCATTCTTTAAAGTAAATATTGGGAAGCTATTTCAACTTCCCAATCAGGAACCTCTCTTTCTGGAGGTCCTAAGGACTTGGTGCTGGAACCTGTGCTCCTGTCCTGGAGGGCTGTTCTGTGTTAGGTAAATCAGGCCCAGGCATTGAGACCTGCAGGCCAACGAGGCAGGAAATGCTGGCCTAGGTTTTTGGCTGGGGAACCTGTGCTGGGAGACTGTAGGTACCTTGATAATGAACTTCCAGTCCCTGGCTGGTGTCCCAAGATGGAGGCTGGCCCAAGTAAAGATGACAATGGTGGTAGTGGAGGCAACCCAAGATAGTGGAGAAGGTGTCCTAAGATGGAGGTGACCACTTTCAGAGATAGGGGAGTAAGAATGGGCTATGCAGTGGCAGTTGGGCAGCCTGTTCACAGATGCAGTGCTGTGGTCCGTGGTGCTTTGGCAGGTGGCTGGCTCCAGGTCCTTTTCAGTGACCCCAAGTGGAGTCTACCACATTGAGGGGGCTATGGCAGCAGTTACAGTGTCCCAAGATGGAGGTGGCCAGAAGAGGTCCACATTGGTTGATTGGAAACCAGATGTGCCGCCAGCAGGGTTCCCACATTTTCACTTTAATATAACTTTATGAATAAAAACTGATTATTCCTTCTAAAAAGCTATCTTTCTGACCATGAAAGATAGAAGTTATGCATGTTCCTGAATCTCATGCTAAGTAATCATCAAGTTATTTATTTTCCTTGTTAAACATACAAATGACATACCTGCTCATGTTATCTGTTTTCTCACAATACTCTACTTACTTCATTGTAGAATGTGACTTCTATTTTACTGTTCTACTGAAATGCTATTTTTTGGGGGGAAGGGTGTTACTGGGGATTGAACCCAGGGGAGCTTTATCACTGAGCTACAACCCCAGTAATTTTATTTTTTGTCATTAAGTTGCAGAAAGTGTAGCAAAATTGATGAGACTGGCCTGGATCTTGCAATCCTCCTGATTCAGTCTCCTAAGTTGCTAGGATAAAATGCTATCCTTGAAAACAAACTTTCTTCTCTTTATGGTTCTGTAGCACTTAACAGTTTTGAAAACTTTACTCTTACTAACAGTGTGGAAGTTCTTTCTGAACTTTACACACACTGGGTTATATAGATTCTCATGTTAGTACATTTCTGAAGGCAAACACACACACACACACACACAAACACACACACACATATACACTCACAAGCATATGCCATACAAATATAGTGTCCACACAATACAGTTTTAAATATTTGTAGCTCAGGTTTAGCACTGTTTTCAGGCATTATTATCTC
Organism: Glaucomys volans; assembly: GCA_020662805.1. Classification (NCBI taxonomy): domain Eukaryota; kingdom Metazoa; phylum Chordata; class Mammalia; order Rodentia; family Sciuridae; genus Glaucomys; species Glaucomys volans. The sequence goes on from JAJEJO010005598.1 coordinate 8,708, forward strand.
TGATGATAGGATGTAGTTAGCTCATTTACATTCAGTTCAGAATTTCAATTCATTCTGTCTTTGAAGGTCATGCATATTTATACTCTTATGTTTAATCCCATCCTTACTTCTTGGGCACCATGTATACTTCTCTTTATTCTTCACTGGAATGGTAACTTGAGAAATAATGTTAAGCTTGTTATTTCTTAGTGGAAACAAACAATTAGTATGCCATTATCTGCTAATCTCATATTTTTAAATTTTTAGGGATTTTACTGTTATTCTTAATGCTGAAGATAACTTTACAGTGGGAGCAGGATATAGATATCTCTTCTAAGAGATTTTACCATATCTAATTCCTAATTCATTTGTTTCTTTTCTCTTTTCCCTCCTTTGCTCAAAGAATTTTTATGTATTTTGGAAGCTTGCATTATCATGGTTCTCCTTGATTGCAAATGTTTGAAAATTTTCTGGGTTTACACTTGAAAAGTGAATAAAGACACTGGCACTTCAAAGACAAAAATATTAAAGTATAATGTCTTAATTATCAGATTTTTTCAGTGACAGCTTCCCTAAAGAAATTGATAGCACTATTTCAGATTTTTGGGTCAAGAAATCAACAGGAATATAATATATATATATTTCATATATACATTCCATAATAATGTATATATAATGGTATTATTAACATGGTGTTATTCACATAGTATTTGTTCAACAAATGTTTAATACAAATATTTTCTTAGGAAAAAAAATTTGACCTGAAAGTATTACTGCTACTCTATTAAAATATTGCAGTAATCATCATATTTTGAACATTTAAAGTTATCAAATCCTAGAGTAAAGATTTTGTCATTCTTAACAATAAAACCTTGAGTTTGAGAAAAACATTTTAAAATTCAGACATTTCATCAGTTTCTAATATGGAACTTAAATGAAAGTTCAAAATTCTATAATATAGAAGATTAGCTAGTACAAACATTGTGATTTTATTTTTTAAAAAAAGGAAAGAAAAAGCTGCCTTAAATTATCCCAATTTTAAAGAACTATTAGATGAAAAACAACAAAGAAGTTCTTCAACAAATTAAAAATATCATATGATTCAGAAATAACAATACTAAGGAAGTATAGCTAAGGAAGAAAAATCAGTTAGTTGAAAAGACATTTCCACTCCAATTTTTACTGTGGCACCATTTATAGTAGCCCTGTAGGGACACACCTTAAAATGGCGACCACAACACCACCACCCTCGGGGCAAAAGCCTCCCCCACTCGGGGTACCACCAAGGTGGCGGTCCAAGATTGGCTCATTCAACTTCCATGAACCTGAGCAGCTTTACATCTTAGCAGACCTCTGCCCTGCAGGCCTTGCTGTATACTGCATGTGCTGTTGACCTTTAAGGTGATTGGCCCCCACCTGTATCTCCTCCCCTCGTGCCCTTTTCATATACCTGTTTCACCTCCCCATTAAACTGAGATTCTTCTGGACAGACTCCTGGCTGGTGTGCGTTTTTCAGCCGTGGACACTCACCATCCTGTTTGACCCCCGTGCCCCCTCTGGCTGGTCCAGGGAGGGCTCCAAACCTTTGTTGTTCGGTGCGGAACAACATAGCCCCAAAATAGAAATAATCAAAATGTTCATCAATGGATGAATGGATAAAGAAAATGTGCTACATATATAAAATAGAACACTCTTCAGCCATAAAAAGAATGACATCCTGTCATTTGTGAGAATATGAATGAAAATGAAGATCCTTAGCTTAAATTAAATAAACCAGGTATAGAAAAGCAATAGTGCATGATCTCACTCACATGTATATTATTAAAAAGTTTATCTAATAGAACCTGAGGGAGAGTTGGATGTGGGAAGGGAAGGGCAGAGTTTGATCAATGGGTACTAAACTACAATTAGATAACTATAGATGACAATTATGTACTACAGATTTCAAACAAGTAAACAGGAAGAAATTATTTTGAAAGTTTTCACAATAAACAAATATGTGTGAAGACAAATATTCATAACTTGTTTGAAACAAATATAGTGCATACATGCAATGAAAAATAACGAAGTACCCCATCAGTATGTGAAATTTTATGATATTGTATATCAGTTAGGATAAATGTAAAATACAAATGAAAAAATTATCACAATTTTTTATATAACTTTCAAGCTGAACCTGTATATGTCTAGATTATCTGTCACAGAAGTCTTTAAAAAACAATTAATTGTTTCTACACTGTAAGGTTGAGAGCAAGAGTCAAATAGAGTTACCCTCATCTAATCTTTTAAAATATTTCATATTTTATCATTCTAGTCTACATTCTAATTACATGTCAAATAAATACTCTCAGTAAGAATTAAAACATTTTGAGTGTATAATATGTGCTAAGAACTGTTATGATAGCAGATACACAGTGATAGCAGATAACAATGTAATTATGATCCTTATTGAGCTTTTAGTTCAGAGGGAAGGAAAGACACTAATAAAACATCAGCATAATTATATAATTAAAACAATTAAAATGTGTGATAATTGGAAAATAATTATTTCATTGATAAAGCAAGTTTAACAGCACAACTTCAAAATTAATTACAAATGTCACCTCTATCTTTTCAAATATTTAGAGGATTCTGGGATTCTGATTATATTCCACTATTACTAATAAAATTCAAAGAACACTTCCCATTTCTTAGAATCATGAATCTCATTGAATCCTCTCAATTCCTTTCCCCAAATTACTCTTTAATCTAATCCACACCAATCCCATTTTACTCTAATCTGTTACCTTAAGTGCCACCCTTTGCTGTTGCCACAACAAATCACATTATACCACCATACATTTCACTTGTGAGTCAGTATCTTCTTTGTAGCTTTTAATTTTCCCCTTTAAAAAAATATCTGTGCTGAAATTGAAAATATGCCCAAACAGAGAGGATAGGCATATTTTCTTGTTGATGATGAAAGAAAAGAAGTAGGGCAATTGGGAAACAATGTGAACTCCATGCATTAATATAATCTTGATTACTATATTTTATATTTGTTCCTGAGTTAAGTTCTGTAATAAAAAGTACTCCCAAACTGCAAACCCACCACCCAACTGCAGACATTTATTATTTTTCTTGGTCCATGTGAGAGAATCTTCTTGGTGGCTTTGGAGGTAGTACTGTGGAGAACATGAGGAACTATAATACATTATAGAAGAGACTGATAAAAGGAAGCACTAGAAGTCTCTTATATGATGCCATTCCTAACATGCATTATTTCTTGGTTTATTGCATGCACAACTGAGCCTATATAATTCTTTGGATGTGCATGTACCCAGTTATATCACTCAATTATACTGACATAAGCACTTTTTGTTTGATCATCACTGGTGAGCAGTTAATAATATATGTAATGAATTCTAATCAGTATCAATCTTATTATTTTCTTTTCTTAAGGTGTGGAAGTCTTGAAATAAATTTGTCAAAACTTTTGGTTGAAAATTCGCTATGGGACCTTAAAGAATATTACACAACTTTAACATCTGCATGTCTCCATACATGCCCATCTTTGAACCATTACTGTAGTTTCAACCTAAAATTATTTTCACTAGACCCAGGATATTAGACTTTTTCATGTTTCGTGTAATGAGCACAACATGCCAGAGATTCCAGTGCTTGCTTGCTTTTAATTCTAACAGTCTTAGACATACCTTGAGGATATGGTAATGTTCAATGGCACCGTATATTTGTTTGTAACTACTCAAGTTAGAACTGTCAGAGATTTCCTCTAAGATTTTAAAAAATCTTGAATTTATTCAAAAAATTTGATGACAGTTGCAATGCAGTGACTCAGCAACAATAAATTGTCATTCAGGGAAAATCAATGTGGTTGTAGGCTTTGTATTTATACTTTACTACAGCTGGCCTTGAAATAGGTAAATAAATAAACAAATAGTGAAACTATGGTGAATTATTTTGTTAAACAAATACAAATACTTCTAGGCAAATTTGAGATGTTGTTGTATTAGTATTATTAAACATACATATTTTCCAAATTTCCTAATCAATCCTACACATACTTGGCATTGAAACTAGAGATCATTATTTTCAGGTATTTTAAAGTCAAGATGGCTTAATAACATTTGTGGACTGGGCATGGTGGTGTTCGCCTGTCATCCCAGCAGCTGGGGGGTTGAGGCAGGAGAATCATGAGTTCAAAGTCAGCCTCAGCTATGACGAGGCACTGAGCAACTCAATGAGACCCTGTATCTAAATAAAATACAAAATAGGGTTGGGGGTATGGCTCAGTGGTAGATGCCCCTGAATTTAATCCCCAGTACCAAAAGAAGAAAAAAAAAAAACAACATTCCTGCTTCCACTTGGTTATGCTAATAGTTGGTACTAACTTCATTCAAAGTAAAGAAACTGCAAAAACAAACCAAAGTCTGTCTTTTAACATAGCCTGTCTCTTATTTTATAATTATGGTACATGATTTATCCAGGTACTAGTCAGAAAAATTAGTGAAGAATCTAAAACTACATTTTACACAAAATGACAAAATTCCAATGTCCAAGGAACTACAAAAATTATGAAAAGCTGAAGCAATCCTGTCTAAGGAATGAGAAAAAATTTCTCTAAGAAATTAACCTTCAGACCTTCCCCCACCACCTCCCAACGCTGGAGACCTCTGCACCCACATCCCGTGTGGACCACTGGGGCTCCCCAGCTTCTTTGCAGGCTGGAGCAGACATTTTGAAATACCCCTGAGAGTATGGGCATCATCATTAGGATAGGGGGCTCACTTTCTGAGATGCCTAAAGGAGGCTGGAGGCCCTTTGACAGGTACCACACTCGCATCGAGATACTGAGGACTGAGAGGTGTGAGTAGTGGTTGAATGTGAACCATAGAATTTTTTAAAAGTTTTTATATGTTCTTTTTTTTCTTACTCTATTTTCCTTTTATTGACCACTCCCTTGGAATCTCTTTCTCCCTTTTCTCATGCTAAAGATGAACTTCCTCTGATCCCGCTTTCGCTCTTCCTGTGATCACGTACATCTATTTACTCACTTCTTAGCCCATTGTTACATCCTATACACCTCCCCATTCCCTTCACCCACCACTAGAGGTAGTAGAGCTCACTGAAAACCCATTGGCTATACTGCAGATAATAATTAATCTCATCCTATCTGTTTATTGCAAATTGTTAATGTCTTTATAGGAGATTTCTGATGGAGGGCTGCATATTGTTTGTATTGGGTGCTCCTGATGTCTATCTTCCCCTCAAAGGAAAGGTATTAGAATTCTGAAGAGTCACAGTAAGCCTACAGGGGGGAAGCTGCAATACCTCAGATCTTCACTGATGGAGGGAGTATACAGAAATAATATGAAAACACAGGGGGAAAAAGTGTCCCTAAAAAACCAAGATACTATTTTGATAGAATCCAATGACAGCATGGCAATATAAATGACAGAAAAGGAGTTTAGAATCTACATGATTAAAAGGATTTGTGAAGCAAAAGATAAGAGAGCAAATACAGGCAATGCATAAGCACTCCAATAAACAGTTCAAAGAACCAATGTAGGAAGCAAAAGAGAACTTAAATATAGAGATAGAGATTCTGAAAAACAAACAAACAAACAGAAATACTTGAAATGAAAGGAACAATAAACCAAATTAAAAGCTCGATAGAATGCATCACCAACAAAATAGATCTTGTGGAAGAAAGAATCTCAGATAATGAAGACAAACTATTTCGTCTTGAAAATAAAGTTGACCAAACTGAGAAGATGCCAAGAAAGCATCAATGGAAACTCTAAGAATTATGGGATGTCATCCAAAGACCAAATTTAAGAATTATTGGGATTGAGGAAGGCACAGACATAGAAACCAAAGGAATGAGCAAACTGTTCAATGAAATAATATCAGAAAATTTCCTAAACCTGAAGAATGAAATGGAAAATCAAATACAAGAGGCTTATAGGACACCAAATGCACAAAATTATAACAGATCCACACCAAGACACATTATAATGAAAATACCTCACATACAAAATAAAGGTAGGATTTTAAAGGCTGCAAGAGAAAAGCATCAGATTACACATAAGGGGAAACCAATATGGATATCAGCAGATTTCTGAGCCCAGACCCTCAAAGCAAGAAGGGCCTGGAATAATACATTTCAAGATCTGAAAGAACATGGATGCCAACCAAGAATCTTATACAGGGGCTGGGGGATATAGGGCCTGGAATAATACATTTCAAGATCTGAAAGAACGTGGATGCCAAACAAGAATCTTATACAGGGGCTGGGGATATAGCTCAGTTGGTTGAGTGCTTGCCTGTCAAGCACAAGGCCCTGGGCTCAAACCCCAGCACTTCCAAAAAAAAAAAAAAAAAGAATCTTATACACAGCAAAACTTACCTTCAGTTTTAATGGTGAAATAAAATCTTTCCACAATAAACAAAAGCTAAAAGAATTTATAAGTTGAAAGCCTGCACTAAAGAGCATTCTCAGAAACATATTTCATGAGGAGGAAGTGAAAAACAACAATAGAAGTCAGAAAAGGAAGTAACTACCCTAAAGAAAAGTCAATCACAGAAGAAATCAAGTCAGTGAAAAACCAAAAATAGACCAAAATGAACAGGAATACATATCATACCACAATAAAAACCCTGAATGTTAATGGCCTAAACTCAATAATCAAAACACATAGACTAGCAGATTGGATTAAAAAGAAAGACCCCAAAATATGCTGCCTTCAAGAGACACATCTCATAGAAAAAGACATACACAGACTAAAAGTGGAAGGATGGGGAAAAACATATCATGCACATGGACTCAGTAAAAAAGCAGGGATCTCCATTCTCACAACAGATAAAGTGGACTTCAAACCTAAGTTAGTGAGAAGGGATAAAGAAGGAAATTTCATACTGCTTAAGGAACCATAAGCCAGCAAGACGTAATGATTTTAAATATTTATGCCCCAAACAATGGAGCACTATGTACATCAAACAAACTGTTCTCAATTTTAAGAATCAAATAGACCAGAACACAATAATAATGGGTGACTTTAACACACTGCTCTCACTACTGGATAGGTCCTTCAAACAAAAACTGAACAAAGAAACTATAGAACTAAATAATACAATCAATGAAATAGACTTCACAGACATGTATTGAATATTTCATCCACCATCAAGCAAATACACTTTCTTCTCAGCATATCATGGATCCTTCTGAAATAGACCATATATTATGCCACAGAGAATCTATTCATAAATACAAAAAAATAGAAATTCTACCTTGTATTCTTTCAGACCTTAATGGAATGCAATTAGAAATCAATGATAAAATAAAAAAAAAAACTACTCCAACAACTGGAGACTAAATAATATGCTATTGAATGATACAATGATAACAGAAGACATCAGGGAGGAAATAAAAGAATTCTTAGAAGTAAATAAGAACAATGACACAACTTATCAAAATCTCTTGGACACTCTGAAAGCAATACTAAAAGGAAAGTTCATTGAATTGATCTCACACATTAAAAAATTAAAAACTCAACAACTAAATAACCTAAAATTACATCTCAAAGCTCTAGAAAAAGAAGAACAAATCAACACCAAAAGTAATAGAAGACAGGAAAAATTAAAATCAAAGCTGAAATCAATGAAATTGAAGCAAGAGAAACAATTTAAAAAATTGACAAAACAAAAAGTTGGTTTTCCAAAACAGTAAACAAAATTGACAAACCCTTAGCCACGCTAATGAAGAGAATGAGAGAAAAAATTCAAATTATTAGAATTTGTTATGAAAAATGAAAGATCATGCAGACACCACTGAAATACACAGCATAATTAGAAGCTACTTTGAAAATCTATACTCCAACAAAATAGAAAATATCGAAGACATTGACAAATTTTTAGAGACATATGATCCTCTCACACTGAATCAGGAAGACAAACAACTGAAACAGATCAATTTCAAGCACCGAAATAGAAGGAGATATCAAAAGCCTACCAACCAGGAAAGGCCCAGGATCAGATGGATTCTCAGTAAAATTCTACAAGTCCTTTAAGGAAGAACTAATACCAATACTCCTAAAAGTATTCCAGGAAATAGAAAAGTAGTGAACCCTTCCAAACTCATTCTTTGAAGCTAGGATCACTCTGATACCAAAACCAGACAAAGATGAATCAAGGAAAGAAAACTTTAAACTAATATTCCTGATGAACATAGATGCAAAAATCCTTAACAAAATTCTGGCAAATTGCATACAAAGACATATTAAAAACATATTAAAAAGATAGTGATCAAATGGGGTTTACCCCAGGGATGCAAGGTTGGTTCAACATCTGGAAATCAATAAACATAATTCATCACATCAAAAGACTTAAAGTTAAGAATCATATGATTATTTCAACAGATGATGAGAAAGCATTTGATAAAATACAGCACCCTTTCATGCTCAAAGCACTAGAAAAAATAGGGATAGTAGGAATATACCTCAACATTGTAAAGGCTATCTATGCTAAGCTCATGACCAACATCATTCTAAATGGAGAAAAACTAAAAGCATTCCCTCTAAAAATTGGAACAAGACAGGAATGCCCTCTTTCTCCACTTCTCTTCAACATTGTCCTTGAAACTCTAGCCAGAGCCTTTAGGCAGACCAAAGAAATTAAAGGAATAGGAATAGGAAAAGAAGAACTCAAGCAGTCACTATTTGCTGATGACATGATTCTATATTTAGAGGATCCAAAAAACTCCACTAGAAAACATCTAGAATAAATGAATTCAACAAAGTAGCAGGATATAAAATCAATATGCATAAATCTAATGCATTTCTATTCATAAGTGATGAATCCTCTGAAAGAGAAATTAGGAAAACTACCCCATTCATGATATCCTCAAAGAAAATAAAATACTTGTGAAACAATCGAACAAAAGAGGTGAAACACCTCTACAATGAAAGCTATAGAACACTAAAGAAAGAAATTGAAGAAAACCTTAGAAGATGAAAGATCTCCCATGTTCTTAGATAGGCAGAATTAATATTGCCAAAATGGCCATTCTACCAAAGTTGCTATACAGATTCAATGGAATTCCAATTAAAATTCCAATGACATTCCTCATAGAAATAGAGAAATCAATCATGAACTTTATCTGGAAGAATAAGAGACCTCAAATAGCCAAAACAATCCTGAGCAGAAAGAGTAAAGCAGGAGGTATTAAAATACCAAACCTTAAACTATACTACAGAGTAGTAGTAACAAAAACAGCATGGTATTGGCACCAAAATAGGCAGGTAGACCAATAGTACAGAGTAGAAGACACAGAGACAAACCCACATAAATACAGTTTTCTCATACGAGACAAAGGTGCCAAAAATATACAATGGAGAGAAGAAAGGTTTTTTTTAACAAATGGTGCTAAGAAAACTGGAAATCCATATTCAGCAAAATGAAATTAAACCTCTCTCTCTCACCTTACACAAAACTCAACACAAAATGGATCAGGGATCTAGGAATTAGACCAGAGACCCTGCACCTAGTAGAAGACAAAGTAGACCCGAATCTTCATCATCTTGGCTTAGGATCAGAATTCCTTAACATGACTTTCAAAGCACAAGAAATAAAAGCAAGAATCAATAAATGGGATGGATTCAAACTTAAAAACTTTTTCTCAGCAAAGGATGCAATCAATAATGTGAAAAGAGAGCCTACAGAGTGGGACAAAATCTTTTCCACACACATGTCAGATAGAGCAATAATCTCTAAAATTTATAAAGAACTTAAAAAACTTTACACCAAAAATACAAAGAACCCAATCAATAAATGGACCAAGGAACTGGACAGGCACTTTACAGAAGAAGAAGGACAGGTGATTAAAAAATATATGAAAAACTGTTCAACATCTCTAGTAATTAGAGAAATGCAAATTAAAACAACTTTAAGATTTCATCTTACTCCAATTAGAATGGGTATTATCAAGAACACAAACAATAATAGATATTGGCATGGATGTCGGGAAAAAGGCACACTTTTACATTGCTGGTAGAGTTGCAAATTGGTACAGCCACTCTGGAAAGCAGTGTGGAGATTCCTCAGAAAACTTGGAATGGACCCACATTTTGACCCAGTTATCACACTCCTTGGTTTATACTCAGAGAACTTAAAATTAGCATACTACAGTAACACAGCCATATCAATGTTTATAGAAGCTCAATTCACAATAGCTAGACTGGAACCAACCTAGATGCCCTTCTACAGATGAATGGATAAAGAAACTGTGGTGTATGTACACAATGGAATATTATTCAGCCATAAATAATAATAATATCATGGCATTCACAGATAAATGGATGGAATTGGAGAATATCAGACTAAGTGAAATAAGCCAATCCCAACAAACCAAAGGCCAAATGTTTTCCCTGATAAGTGAATGATGATATATAATCCAATTGGGTCGGCTGAGCGTGAGAGAAGAAAGGAGGAATTTATATTATGTAAAGGGAAATGAGAGGAAGGAGGGGGAAAAGTTTGAGAAATGGTGGAATGAGACAGACATCATTACCCTATGTACATGTTTGACTACATGTCGTATGAATCTGCATCATGAATAACCATAGAAATGAGAAGTTGTACCCCATTTGTGTACAATGAATCCAAATGAAATCTGTAAAAATAAAAAAATAAAAATTAAGAACATTTTAAAAAAAGAAATTAACCTTCCATCTTAACTCTGAAGGACAAGGGGAGTTTAAACAAAAATAAATATTGTAAAGAATAGAGAGGAGCTATATATCATAATATTATATATACCACATTTTCATATCATTAAGCATATTTTGCCTTTTAAAAAAATTTTGGTCATTTAAGGTACCCTTTGTTAGGTCGAACACTAGACATAATCTATTATCAAAATGAAGTCAATATAGATGAACATACTAAACATTTGAACATCACCTAATGACAATTTCTTGAGTGTACTTTTGCTGAACACTGCATTTCTTATCCATTTTAGCCATATACTTTCACAGGATTGCACAAATCTGATGTTTCTCTGCAGCCTAAAGAAAATGTGTAATAGTTGTAGCTTCTGATATTTTCTTGTATTTGTCAGTGATACGTCAAGATAGAACAGGTTCTTACTTATGTAATACAATTTGAAGGATATGGAAAACCCATCTTCAACAATATTTATGATAAAATGCCTTGTCTTAAACAAGTGCTATTTTAAGACATGGAATATCCCCTGTTATCCTGTAAATATTGTACTTGAAAATGTCACCTGGGAATCTAAAAAAAAAAATCTCTCCCTAGAGTCAGGACAATCTGAATTATTTCCCAAAGATGCATATTTTTTAGCATTTGGCACACTATATTTTCTTAGCTGATATTCCAAGTGGACTCTAAAACCCTGAAGGTAAAGGTTAATCACTGAATTATATTTGTTTTTATATCTCCATCATGTAACATGATATCTGGTAAATAAGAGATATTTATTAGTTATGTTTGAATGAATATTGGTGTATAGTATACTAAAATCAAAATATGAAAAATATTTTAGAAAATATTGATCATGTCAGATAATCCAGGGCCAAATAGAAAACAACTCATGAAAATTCACGTTTATACTGCAGAAAGATGAGTTCAGAAAATTTTAAATGACATAGTGTCAAGGAGTAGCAAGATGCTACTAAACTCAAACAAAGGCATGTGTTGGTAGTAGTGTTAAAGAAAAAATAAAGTCAAGTACAACTTGCCACTTTTCCCTTGAGAATTCCAAATACCATTATGTGGTCAGTGTTTCTAAAGTAATCTGAATGTACTGAGGTGATATGTTCATTGTTGGTTGCATGGATTCTATTTAGGAATTCAAATATTTTCTTCTACATTCAGTACTGAGATTGTGCTCTTCTATATGATGTTAATTCTTTTTTATTATATACTCTATAAGACAGCATATATTATGTCCAAGTTATCAAATAGTTATGAACAGAGATAGCGTGTCTTGACACTTCTAATCTTAACTACTATCTCCTTTGTTCAAAATATATTTGCAAGAAACTCATAACCATGAATTGTCTTTGAGTTACAGATTATAGACAAGTAACCAAGAGTTGTTCCTTTCATAATAGAAATAATACTTATGGGAATGTCCATTGCTATAGAAACTTCAGCAAAAAATATTTGCCTTTTGTCTTCAATCCTAATCATTTCTCCTTTATTTAGGTTACAATGCCATACTTGCCCAGTGTTCTTTCATTGCACCTGACTGCTTATTGTTCACTAAGATTTTTAATGCCCTATCCAGGCCTACATTAATCAAGTAAACACTTCATAGAAAAAGGGAGTGAGAAATAATTGCCAGCTGCCCAAAACTACTGTGAAGAAGCATTAGGAGAGGTCAAAGTTTGACCAACAAATTCTATACTTCTTCTCCCTGATTACAAACCATGAGCAGCATAATGAAAAGAAAGCATAGGCTGACTTTTGAGGAGGAAATAACCTTAAGAGAATGTGGGGTTAATTGCTTTTTCAGTCTCTCATAATGACTGATTAAAATAAAGCAGATTAAATACATTTACACAAAAACAGTATTGTAGAGAAAACAAGTCCGATTTTAAGAATAAAACACTAGTAAGTTTGCTAGTGCTAAACAAGGACTGTAAAATATTAAGACTAGAAGCAGAACAAAGGAAATTAAACTATTAAACTACAGAAAGATTTAGAATGGATTGCTAAGAGAATCTGGAATTTAATAATAGTGATCTCCTATCCAAATGGAATGAAAACCAACAGGTAGACAGAATAAAGATTTAGCATAAGTATACATCCTTTTCTCACCATTATTCTCTCTTCTTCTGAAAGGGACTTCTTATCTAGATGAAAGCTGTGAAGCTTTCACCTCACAAATTGATGAAAATATCTTCGAACTCTCTTATGGAAGGAAAAAGTTATAGTCTTATCACATTGACAGAAATTCCCCATATTTTACAAAAATTAGCCAATGATGAAGAATTAAATGCTAGTCCTTTTAATACCTGAATAATGATTTCCATGTCTACATGTAATTGAAACTAAAGTTCAAGAACTACTTGACTAACTTTGAAATAATATTAAACTCTTGGACAATATTTTTTTAAAATGTATGTGTTTATTTCATGTTATTGACCCTGAGTATAATTAGCCATATGATATAGTTAGAATTTATAAAATTCATTATTATATTATATCCACAGAGGAAACAACAAAAATACCAATGATTTTTTTTTCAGAAAGAGAGGTGTATGTATTTGTATGTGTGTCGGGGTGTGTGTGCCTGTGCACACATGCATAATCAGAATGTACCATTACTTGTCATTGTTTGTTCTTCTGTATACATAACTGACTAGTGCTAATAAACTGATTTGGTACATCTGTCAGCATCTCTTTGCATGATGTCACTAGAGATATCTAGTAGTGAATTCATCTTAGGAAAAAGGATGTAGAACACAGCAAGTTTTAAAGTCAGAAAGAAGGAGGCTACCATTGTGTCTCAATGGTAATGCACCCACCTAGCATGTGTGAGACACTGGGTTCAATCCTCAGCACCACATAAAAATAAATAAATAAAATAAAGGAATTGTGTCCATCTACAACTAAAAAGTATTAAATAAAACAGAAGGGAGGAGTAATTTTGAAGAAATCATTATGAATATCCATTAATTTATCATTTATTTAATTCTATGAAAACATGTGTAGATCTTCTGAACAACACATATTTTGGGGAGATGGGTACCAGAGAGTAGACTCATAGACACTCGACTACTGAACCGCATCCCCAAGCCCTATTTTGTATTTTATTTAGAGACAGAGCCTCACTGAGTTGCTTAGTGCCTCACTTTTGCTGAGGCTGGCTTTGAACTCACAATCCTCCTGCCTCATCCTTCTGAGCTGCTGGGATTAACAGGAATGTGCCACCAAGCTCGGCTGCATACTATATACATTATAGATAAAAATTAAATAAGTTTCATGGAAACCTAAAACATTGGCATTGTTGCTTTGCATGCATGTGGGGTAGAAGGCATTTATTCCTCATTTCATCCAAGAACTCTAAAGTTATAGCCACACCAGGGTTCCAGGGAGTTAGTGTTAGTAACTGAATTTAACATGGGCATTTTCCCTACTGTTCAGAGGGCATAGTGGTAATCAGGAATAATGGCAGCAAAACCTGGAAGCTTATAGTAGTTAAATTAAATTGCTTTGACTATAACTTCCAACAGAGATTTGCCCAGAACAAGCTTCATTGTATTTAGTTATAATTATCTGGAGGTGACCACTCCCTGGGAATTCCTAGATATATTGGGAGACTCTAAGGCATGCTGTGATTTTGCATTAACAGACAGGGCAATACAGAGGGAAAGATATTGCATAGTGTTGAAGATGTTTTATTTTTAACTATAAAGTGGAAAGTAATAGGATGAGACTTCAGATTGCAACTGTTTCCTACTTATGTGTAACTCCTCTTCTTTTCCTCTCCCTTTTTTTGGTTTTTTTGAACCTGGGATTGAACTCATGGGCACTCGGCCACTCAGCCACATCCCCAGCCCTATTTTGTATTTTATTTAGAGACAGGGTCTCACTGAGTTGCTTAGTGCCTTACCAGTGCTGTGGCTGCCTTTGAACTCGCAATCCTCCTGCCTCAGCCTCCCAAACTGCTGGGATTATTGGCACGCACCTCCGCTCCAGGCTTTTCTCTCACTTTTTCTCTTCTCTTTTGAGAAATGCCTCTTCTGTTTCCAAATTAACTTACTTATTTCTGACAGGAATTGAGAGATACAATGCAGAACAGTATACCACCAGGGAGAAAACATGGTATCTGAAATATTTTTTGCCAGTTTGGAATACCAAAACCATATGCATAAAAAAATCCATAAACATAGTTAGCAATAAGCAAACATATATTTCTATGAAATTTTAAAACTACTATGGTACAAATTAAGAAAAATGAAACTTCCAATGAATTTTGAAAAAAAAGAGGCTCTTTAAATAATCTTAGGGATTTCTCAGTACTTACAGTGGAATTAGTAAAATAACTTAGGTTAATTACTCTTTAAAGAAGTATTGTTGGGCTGGGGATATAGCTCAGTTGGTAGAGTGCCCGCCCCAAAAGCACAAGGCCCTGAGTTCAATCCGTAGCATTGCCAAAAAAAAAAAAAAAAAAGTGTTGTCAAACCATAACTTTACTCCAGATGAAAGGTAATCACTTTGCTAAGCAGTTTTTCTCTCTAAAGTTCTCTATAGTTAAGAAATATGATTAAAATCTCCTTAATTTTTAGCATATCAAATGATAAAGGTTGCGGGACACTAGTAAAAAAGATAATTCAAAAATTAATAACAGAATTTGAAAAGTTATGTAATTATTTGTATGTAAAAATATACATTATAGGGACTGGGATTTTGGTTTAGTGGTAGAGTGCTTGCCTAGCACGTGTGGGGAACTGAGTTCGATTCTCAACACTGCATATGAATAAAATTAATTAATTAATTAATTAATTAATGTCCCTCAAGAGCAAAAAATAATTTTAAATATACACATTGTAGGTCATCACTTAGTAGAGATTTGTTTTACATGACACACTAATAATTGGAAAATATCAGCTTGTATCCTGTCAATTAATGGCAAAAATAAATATGTCTAAATGACTATTTAATCAGGAGAAATCAGAAATATATGTAATATTTAATATTCATTCTCATAACTTTAATATGTTAACATAACCACAGAGGGATAACAGTAATGTCACAGTTAAGCCCCATAAATGTAAAATTTGGCCAAATGTCAAATGTTATATGTAGCTTAGTGGAGCAAATTAAGGTAAATACAGTTCATTTGTGTTGACTTAATAGTGTGAATTTCCTGACAGTTCGCTGTCTCTGTTATGATAATTACAGCAGTTGTACAAATTTACCCTCTGTGTCTAGGCAAATTCTTTATGAAACTGTCAATGTTGTGTAGCACTTATTTTTAATGCAAAAATAAACATATTTGGGGAAAAATTTCAAGAAAGGTCACATGAAACAATCAGAAATTTTTCTTGTTGGAAACTTACATCTCAAACATTTCAAGTATTTCCTACATATTAAGATGAAAAAGAAAGGAAAAAAACACAAATTTGACAAGACCTGAAATCAGTGTGAGTTAAGATGTTAATTAAGATATCACTTATTCTGAGTCTAGAGTATCCCCAAGGAATGAATCAGTGATTAAGGCAGATTTGTAATTCGGATACCCCTTTATAACAAATTGGTTTCCAGTCACCAGTCATCATGAGATTAAAAGGTCATGCAACTGCTTTTAAATAAATCGTCCCAAAAATGACACATAATTATTTCCATTCAGTTCATTAACCATATCTATTCACCTAACACAAATTAATTATAAGGTGACTTGTAGAGGAAAACATAGATATACCACATATATGAAATGTTTATACCCCATTTCTCTGGGACAGTACTCAAAAAATGTAATGTATGCATAAATTAATGGATGGTTTTGTTAAAATGCAGACTCTATTCTTATACACCTGAGGTGTCAACTAATATTCATTCTGCTTTTCTAACAACATCCCAAGTGATGCTGATGCTTCTGGTTTTAATCCATATTTTTGTTATCAAGATTCCAGGTTACAAGTAGTTAAATTTCTTAATCATGGTGCATGTGAATGTTCCATTTAACAAACAAGGTCAAATAATTTGCCAAAGTATTTCTTCCAATGTATACCCTTGCCATTGATTTATAGTCTTTTCTTGGATTCACAATCCCATCAATACTGTTGTTAGACATCTTCATTTTACAACAAATGGGTATATTTTGGGATCTAATTGTAAAATCGATTTGCATTTCCCTGACCATTGAAGTTTTGCTTCATTGCATATGTTTGCTTGTCAGTTGTTCTTCTTTTATTTAAAATCTTAATTTGTGTCTATTTTAGCTTTACCTTGTGCTACTCAGTTTTTCATCACTGTGACTTAACTGTTACCTGGCATGAACAAATTAGTAGAAGAGAGATTTATTTTGGCTCACAGTTTCAGAGGATTCAGTCCTTGGTTGACTGGCTCCAAAGCAAAAACATCATAGTGGAAAGGCATGGTAGAGGGAACCTGATCAATATGTGGTAGCCAGTCATCATAAAGAGAAAAAGAAAGAAAGAAGAAGGGACTATGGGGAAGATAAACCCTTCCAGGTCATGACCCCAGTGACCTACTTTTCCAACTATGTCGTATGTCCCAGTAGTCTGTTCAGTTATCACTGATGATGGATCAATCCACTGATGAGATTAGATCCACCATGATTCAATCAATGCCCTAAATCCACACCTCTGAAACTTGCTGCATTGAGGACAATGATTTCAACAGATGAACTTTGGGGAGGATATTCCAGATCCAAACAATTACATAGCTCAAGGAAACAAATCCTGGTTTGGAAATTCACAAAATTGCATTTTATTAGGTAGTGTTCCCAAAATACAATCAGTAGTATAGTTGTGGGATCCAGAATGGAGAAATAAACATTTATGCCATCACACCCAACTTCTTGGTTAAGATGGGCTACCAGGGCAACATCATTCCCCAGTTTTCTCCTTCTTTCATTTCAGACAAAGAAAACTAATTTCTGAAGTCTGTGAATTTTCAGTGGATATTTCAGATATTGACTATAAGAAATGAAAGCATATTAACAAAGGTGTGCACAAATAAACATGGTAGAGTTATGTGAGATGATATGGATGCAATAATACTAGTTCTCTTCCCATTTTCTATTTAGTTGTGAAATGGAATCATATCTGAATAAAGCTATCATAAATAACATAAAAAAGGAAACGAAATCAGTATGTTGAAAAGATATCCAAACTCCTATATTTGTCATATCAATATTCACAATAGACAAGATATGGAGTCAACCTAAGTGAGCATTAATGAGTAAAGAAAATGAGCATATATGCATAATAGAATATAATTCAGTCAAAAGTTAAAATTAACTCCTGCCACTTGTGACGATATGGATTAATATTGAGGGTATTATGTTAGGTGAAATAAGGCACAGATTGAAAAAATATCTCATTCAAATGTGAACCCTAATAGAGTTAATTTCATAAAAACAGAGATAATAATGGTGGTTACCACAGGATAGACTGGTTAGTAGGGAAATGGGACTAGGGAGATCTTGGTTAAAGGATACATAGTTAAATTTGAAAGAAAAATATTAGAAGATAAGTTTTAAAAGATTTCAATGAATGCTCATACATTTCTATTGTTGGAAAATGTAAATATGGTGCATATTAAGTGCTCTCATTGCAAAAATAACTGAATTAACTGAATGATGCATTTGTAGATCAGCTGGTTTAATCTTTCCACAATGCAGAAATACTTCAAAACATCAAATTGTGCATAACAAAAATACAATATTATCTGTGAATTAAAAAATCTTGTGGCAAACTTTAAGTATATATAATAAAGAGAGATAAGAATTTAATAATAACAAACTGAAGTTTATTGTATTAAATGGGAATCACTAATATTTACTGATGTACAATAATAAATTGAAAGCATTACTTACAGACTCAAAGTACATCCATATAAATGCTTTTAAAGTACATAAGAAAAATAATTAACTGCATCATATAAGCCTGTCAAGTGATTAAATTGATATCCTATGCAACTTCATACAACACAATGAGAAAGATTCCATACTACTTTTGTGGTATCTGTGCTAAGGAAGCATATTGTGAATATAATCATAAGAGAAGTGACATCCTTAGATATCAAGCAAATATTCTTCATGAAAATCGACAGAAGACTGAGAACTTATTAATGAAAGAAAATAAAGACAAGGGAAAATTTAATTCAACACATGATTCTGAACTCATTACTATAAATGACAAATATTTTGGGGACAATTGGTATAACTTGAATGAGCTCTGAGAATTATGTGTTTATTATATATCCACTTAAATATCCTAATTAAGATGAATATATTGATATTTTCAGAAGTGATGGGTCATTTTTTAAGAGCCTATAATTAATTAACTGATTCAGGTAAAATGTTTATTATACAATTCTTGCCACTTTTCTTTAAATTGGAGGTTCTTTCAAAGTGAAAAAATGCAAATGCAATACAGACAGAAAATTTAAAATTTGAATATGTCAATTTATATTCTAAGCACAATGGTCAGTTAACAGAAATTTAAGTAATTTACCAGTTTCTCCAAAGTCAATAGTGAAATAACAAACAATCACTTTTACATTGACTGCAGTAAAATATATCTGTTGTGTCAGCTCAGATTTGCTCTCAGTCTGGCATCGAGTGAAATATAGAGCCCAAGTGGTTTTTTAATGTTGAATATTCAAAAAGAAAATATACCAAATACAGGCTAGTGTCTTTCAGCTTGTTAGAAGAGTGTTTTCACTCCTCCACTGATTCACAGCATGCCTGACACTGGCACACTCTGCTGCCTTTATTAATTCTCTATTTTAGAACCAATACTTTTGGTTTTCTCCCGGTTGCCGGCTCACCGAGTTGCCTCCATGCTTTTCCTAACCATTTTTCTACTTCAATTTGATACTACATAACTTCTGATTTAATTCCTTCTAGGAAAGTTGCCACAAGCACTTTGGGCTCCTTTGATCCACCATTTTCATCCATCTTCTTTGTCATTTTAATGCTTTTCTTCTGAATTCTACCTCTTTAATTAGTTATTGCTTACCATTACTTTGTACATCTTTGTCAATTCTACAATTTTGACCAAGATGCATCAACATTCCTTATGTGTAATTTTTTAATCATCATGCTGTTGCCTCGTAAGAGAATCAGAAAATATTTGTTTATTTTAATGCATTGTAAGCATATTTACATTTATTGATGTTATTCACATATTTCCTCTCAACTTGGTCAAATTATTTTTTATGTGTTTTTTTCCTCCAAAAAGCACTAACTAAAAAAAAGTATAAGGGAGATCATTAGATGATAGGATGGGAATTGTGGGTATGGAAGAGATGAAGGAAAGGAGAGGTATTGGGAGATGATATTGATCAAATTATGTACATGTAAAAATACGACAAATTTAGTTCCACTATTATGTATGATTATAATGTATTAATATATCCAGAAAAAAATTACAAACTTATTTGCTTTCTGTTTTAATCAGCTTTTGCAGCTCTGTGACCCAAACACCCAATAAGAACAACTTAGAGGTGAAAAACTTTATTTGTGGTTTACAGCTTCATAAGTCTCCATCTATAGTCAGCCATTTCCTTTTCTCTGGGCCCAAGGTGAGGCAGCACATCATGGCACATGATGGGGTAAGGGCCCAACAGAAGAAAGCCACTCAGCTCATGGAGGAGTAGGAAAGAAAGGGAAAGAAAGAGAGAGAAAGAGAGAGAGAGAGAGAGAGAGAGAGAGTGTCAGTCAGTCATCAAAATGAACAACCAAGGTCCAGATTCCCTGATAAGTGGATGATGATACATAATGGGGGTGGGGAGTGGGGGGTAAGGGAAGAATGGAGGAACTTTAGATTACATAGAGGGAAATGAGAGGGGAGCAGTATGAAAGATGGTGGAATGAGACAGACATCATTACCCTATGTTTATGTATGATTACATGAATGGTATGAATCTACATCATATATAGCCATAAAAATGAAAAGTTGTACCCCATTTGTGTTTAGTGAATCAAACTAGAGGCAACATTATACGGGCTAAAGCTTATGATTTATAAAATGCAATATCATTTTGAATGGACTAATCAGTCCATTCAAACTAGGATTGACCAATTAGGTTACAGTCTTCATAATCAAATCATTCTACCTCTGAATATTTCTGCATAAATAGGAGCTTTTGGGGCACACCTCATATCCAAATTAAAACTTTCTAATCACAACTAACAATGGTGATAAAATAGGTATAACTCATCTCAAAATAAAACTGCAATTGCTAATAGAAGTAGAAGCTACAAAAATATAAGTAAAAAAATCACAGAAACAAATTAATGTTAGAAATATTTTACAACACTCATAGTCTAAGACAGTTTAAGTGGAAACATGAAAAGTATGATTTTATAAACCTTAAATAACAACAAATTTAAGGGATGTACAGTAATATAAATAATCAAATAATGGGATCTACTATGTTTTTGAGTGCATAAATCATCCATATACACAGAAATTGACTTGTAATAAGTGATGAAAGAAACCTCAATATCATAAAAAATACAATGGGTTTGAAATTATGTAATCACAGTGCACTGAAACAAAAAATTAACAATATACTCTTTCAGAGACTTCTATTTAGAAAAATAAAAGCCCTATATTAAAATCATTAAAGTAAAAAATAAAATGTACATAAAAATAATAGAATTATAAAATAGTAGCATATATATACTAAATTTCAGAATTTATTGATTTCAATTAGAAGAGTACTAAGAGTTAAATCCATGGATTTAAATACTTGTACCATAGAAATGAATGCAATGTATAAACAATAAGCTTAGGCAAACAGCAGCAGGAGCAAAATTGCAAAGGAGATGAAAATGGAAAAAGAGAAATGTATGTGAAAGAAATCCTAAATAGTAAAAAATAATTTGGGATATTTAAAAATAACAAACAAATTTTTCAGAATAAAAAATGAAAAGCAAAAAATATACAAAAGGAAGGAAAAAATAATAAAATATTAAATTTATAAGCTAGTTTATGGGTATCTAGTCTGATTAATTTAAAATCCTAGGTGAAATAGATAAATTCATCAGGCAAAAATCAATTTTTCCACAATAAAGTTCAAAAGAATAAGGATTTATTTCTGCAGAAGAATGTTATAAACAAATTTCATCAAGAGGAAATGACAAGATAAATGTGATTTCAATGGAAATTTCACTAATATTTGGAATATCAATTAATCACTAAATTATATAAATTTTTCCAGAGCACAGAAACCTTTCCAATTCATTTTTTATCGTATAAAGCAAGTGTAACTTTTATATCTAAACCTAGAAAATCTAAAGAAATCTTTTGCTTTTCTTCTTATTTTTAATGTAATGTTTAATATATATTTTTGTTGATAAAATTCAACAACCACACCTGAATCCTAAAATATCAGTAAAATTGGAATTTACATGTACTTGTTTAACATTATTAAATAGATTTATTATATACTGTTGATATAAAATTCATTTGTTATATATTTATGATATATAATTATTACATGTAAGTGCATACACATATTTGTGTGTGTATATGTTTGTGTATGTGTGTGTATACATATATATGTATATGTATGTTTTGAGCATAATGCCCAGATTATTACTTATTGAGGAAGCAGAGGAGGCATCCTTACTAAAGTCCAGACCAAAGCCAGGATGTTCACTCTTTACACGATGCACTAATGTTTTATTGGAATATTTAGCTAAAGCATGAAGACAAACAACTTTTTCGTTCTGCTCATATTCCTAGATATTTATTGAGTCACTGCATCATGCCAACTCCCAGTCACCTGTTTTATATTTTGTCTTGTTTCTGTTTTTGTTTTTTTCTTCTACACTGTTTTCTGAAGCAGAGGAAGGACACACAGCCTTAGCACATGGAAGAATGGAAGTAGTAGAGAATGAATTGTCTGGAAATAGCTTCCAACTAAGATAAGCTACATAATTTGGGGGTTCCAGGAAAAAAATGAAAATGGGGGATTCTTGTTCAAATTGTTAAGAATTTCCAGATGGTGTTGGTACAGAAAATTAGACCAACTGTAGTACCCTTTGAGCATAGGGCCTTATGCCACTGTACAAGTTTTTATCTCCACGAAGACAGCTTTGCTTTCAAGCAAAAAGAGTTGATTTATAAATAGCCAACTACCTCATTCATGCTTGTTTTGCACAACACTGAAGCAAATGTTTTAAGTTTATTTCCAGTTTCTCCATAAGTTGGTTTTTCATTTCCATAAAATGTGCTTAGTGAAGAAAATGACTGATTTAAGTCAGTCAAATAAATTCACATAGGGCAAATTGTGAATGCTGAAAAACCAGTATGAAAGCATTTGCTTTTGTACTTTTGGGAAGTGAGTACTAAAAATCAGGTCCTGATTTAATTGTTAGAGTAGTAGAATTATAGATAAGATTTGGTTAAAAGCTTAATTTTTGCCTTATACTAAACTTTCAACCTTCATATGAAAGGTTTGGGACTCCAAAATATAGGATAGTAACAATGGGTGGAAGTACCTGAAGACCTTGAAATTCTAGATTCTGTTAGACTTTCTTATCCTAGAGAAGCAGAACATTTCACATTATAGGGGAACAGCAGCCTTCCCTTGTCTAGAGATCATGAAGAGGCTTTAGTTAAGGGAGATATGATTTTGTTTTCTTCAAATTCTTCCCTTTTCTCTTTTTTTAGCTTATAAACCAGTGAGTAGGGCCAAATCCTAGGTGAAGAAGTATTCTCCTTGGTTCAGGAGGTAAAAGCTTAAACACCGTAGAGCTAAAGTCTGTAGCTAATATGTACCAGAAGAAATTGATAGAACACACCTTGCAGTAGTGCTGGACTGAGATATGAGACAGTGGAATACATGAGTGAATATGGTCTAGTTTTTTGCTTTTTATTTTCTGATATTGGGGAAATCATCATGAATCAAGATTAAATATTCTTGCAAGGATGCTGCAATTATAAATGATGTTTGGGTATTTTCTTAACACTTGAACACAAAATAATTTCCTACAGTACTGAGATAAAGTTTAGAGTAAATGAGTGAAAACATAGTGGCATATTAGGAAATATTTATTATGTGAGAATGGAGAACCCAACAGGGGAACATTTTCTCCTTACTAAACTAACATGGGAAGTGATTTTAAGGGAAGTACCAGAATCATTGAGAAGGTAAATGGGTTTGGAAGGTCAAGATGGCCTCCTTGGTAGCCAGGAAGGTAAAGGAGGTTTCATAAAATCTCACTCCTAATAGTGAGAATAGAAAGATTCTCAAATGGCAACGATGGTGTGGTAGTTTTAACTGTGAAAAGCTAAGTGAATATATATTTACGAAATTCTCAAATCTAAACAGCAACCAGTAAAATTCATCCAACAAGTAGGTATAGCAAATAAAACACAATGTTCAAGAGGTGAAATGCAGTACATGAGTGAATAATAGCCAATTCCTTCATCCATACACTTCCTGCACTATAGTACAAAAGAAATGAAGAACAAATGAGCTGATGCTTAATGTTGTTTACCAAAGTAGAGAGTCATGATCCCTTAGCTTGTTTCTGAATCTCAGACAGTTTATTGATTGAAGGACCAGTTTGTTACCTTTAAGAGAAAATGCTGTAGTTCCAATATTTTTAGCATTTACCTAAGCAAAAATCTTTCCAAAACTTTTGAATACCATATCTGAAGTTATATTTTTATAAAGGGTCAAAAGCTTATCTTCATAGCCTCATGTTAAAGTGAGGGTAATATGTGAATCAGGTGAAAAATGAAGTACTGATTCATGTTGATTTACAGTAGGTTCTATGAGTCCAAGGACAAAATTTATTATATTTTTCTCAGTCTCTAATTTCATAACAGGATTGATCATTTTAATTATTCCTAATACACAGGAGACAAAACAGTAAGTAAACAAAAAATGAAAAAAATAAAACAATAGGCCCTTCTGTTGCACCACCCTCAGCCAGAATAGTAATTCAGAAACAATCTGGCATACCAGGTGCAATAGCAGAGATTAATATAAAAGTCTTAAGTAGTTTAGAGATAGCAGTGTTCATTATACCACCATTTGATTTACTCTAGAAACCTTTTTATCTGTGCTACAGTTCTATTTGTACTAATCAGAGAATTCACATAGGAATTATTATATACTTTCTTCTGAACTATTATATACTTTTAACAACGTGGGAGTTTTTGGGGGGTCATAACCCCCAAAAGAGAGTTATTTTGCCTCAATCATGACCTCCTTCAAAATCTTCTCTCCTGAGCCTCTTCTCAAACTGAAAAATGTATAAGTCATCCACCAAGTAGGTAACCAAATAGACCATACTACTTCCAATGTAAAGATTCCCTCATTGGTGGTAGGATGATTTTCAAGGTGCAATAATTGTTACTTTACCTTTCCAGATGTTTCAGCTTGCATTCCCTCAGTGGTCTTCTGAATCTTTGTAGTGTTTACCTTTCATAGCTTTGTATACAGAAGCTTTGCTTGAGCATCCAAAGTACTTACCAAGTCCTGCTCACTTGATGTAATTAGTATCATGATGCCACATTATCCAAGACCTCCTGATATTCTCCAGACTAAAACAATGATCAAGTTTGCTGTTCTTTATTTTGTGACAGGAAGAATAGATAAAATAGGTCTTATAAAGGTATTGAAAATTCACTTATTCTCTTCCTTCAATGGTTCAAACTGGTTTTCTTCTTATTGATGGATAGAGATTGAAAAAAAATAAGGGGGAAGAAAAGAAGTTCATTGGATTAGAGAAAGGGGAATGAAGGGAAGGGAGAGTAGATGGGAAAAAGAAAGACAGTAGAATGAATTGGACATAAATTTCCTATGTTCATATATGAATACATGACTACTGAAACTCCATATCATGTACAACCACAAGAATGGGATCATATTTAGAACAATTATACTCTATGTATATATATCATATCAAAATACACTACTGCCATATATATCTAAAAAGAACAAATAGGAAAAAGAAAAAAAACATTTTTTTCAGATCAATGAATCATACAAAGTATTATCATCTGTATAATCTGTTCTAGTAAATAGACATCTGCCACAATAGCTACCGATTGATGTTCATTGTATTAAAGTTTATTCTAGTTTATGGTTTTCTGCTGCAATTCACTAGAATTTAGTGAAAGGGACCAAACCTATGATCTGAATGATAATATGATAGAAAACACCACCTCTGGATCTTTATTTGAGTATAAGGCTAAATCTGTGGAATTTCTTCTAATATTAGTGATTTCCTGGGAAGTAGGAAGCAATATCAGGAAACTTCACTTGGCCATTCCTAACACTGACACTTCATTTACATAACATAGAGACAATGTGAGAGTTCTGTAAGCTTCTAGGTATATGCCTTCCAATTATTCTCTCAGTGATATACAGGATATTTCTGTGGACTCCTAAGAGTCCTGTGAAACAGACTTCATTCAGCCTGAATTTTAACACTTTGTTGTAATAAGTGCTCCTTTAAGTGGTAAAATATAGTAGTATTTTAGGTCTTCAGGTATCGTATCAGTTTAGACTGTCAAATGATCTTCAGTGATTCTGGGAATTCTCCTTTCCTCAGTGCCCAGTTACCTGGTAAATGACTTCAGGTTTATTTGGGGAAGATTTGAGGGAATATTGGTCATATAAACTTCCTGTGATATTGCAGGATTTTTCTTTAAAGAAACTTTGATACTCTTTCTTTCAATAGGCTCTGTTTCCTATGGAAACAGTTTTCTGTGGAAAACTGTCTCCAATCTGCACACTGGTAAGACATCACAACTGTCTATTGCATCATTTGGCATTAGCTATTATATGTATATTAAAGTTTTCCATTGTTGGCTAATCATCCATCTCAATCTTAGTAAAAACATTCTCTGTTTACCAGAGCCCTGAGTACCTACAGGTCAGTATACATTAGTTTTTAGTCCTGCTGCCTATTATAGCATAGTATGTCTATCTTCTCTTAGAATATTAAGTAATGCCATTTATCTTCTGCTCTTCTATAATTTTATCATCCCTATTATTACTGATGAAGACACAAGTATATGACAGCATTTCTCACCATCAACTCTGGTTTACAGAGCTTGAAATGCCTCTCATACATACAATGAGGCCTGGGATTACATCAATAGTGGTCCCCCTTCTCCTTATTAGTGTGTTCATTTTTGCTTTATTGAAGGGAGTGTTCTTTGGACCATCCTAGTAGATATTGTCACCTTGTTAATACTTATGATATCAAGTATGAATATGTCATGGCATTCACCTCCTTGAGCTTTCCCACATCTTTCTCAATATTTTCCTAAGATATGTGGTATTATTACTTCTCTCCTTCACTGGATTTGGCATTTGCATGAGAGATAAATATTCCATACCTGTTAAAATAATGTAACTAGTATTTTAATACACATATCATGAAAACTTATATTAGGACCAACATTTTATATCAACTTAAATAGAAATTTAGAAATGTGGAGAATTGAGATTGACACTTCTACAAGATGGTAATTGTGTTTTCTTGAGCAAGGATGAGAAACATAAAATAAAGCATTCCTTAATTATGACATTGATATAAACTTCTAAGTAGGCATTGTTCTCTTTTTTTCCCCCTGCAATTGTGAATTTGTCCTTTAAAACAAAACACAAATAAAACTAAATGTTATAGTTGGGTGACAATTTGTCTGGTACTTTAGCTATAAATTTTAGGCATTCATTAAATATTATTTTATTTCATTCAAAAATTCCTAGGAAAATTATGATGAAGTTCATAAATGAAATAATTAGAAAGGATTTATATAGTTATATAAAATACACATTACACCTTCTTCAGGATGGCATTATGAAAATTGTTTTGATTATTATCTGATTGTAGTACTGTGATGTATATGATACACCTTTAACCATTTATATATACGTCAATCTCAATCCACCACATTTCTAAATTTCTATTTAAGTTGCTATAAAATGTTGGTCCTAATATAAGTTTTCATGATATGTGTATTAAAATACTAGTTACATTATTTTATATAAATATATATACATATACATTTTTTTTTGGTACTGGACATTGAACTCAGGGGCATTCAACCACTGAGCCACATCCCCAGCCCTATTTTGCATTTTTATTTAGAGACAGGGTATCACTGAGTTGCTTAGCACCTCGATGTTGCTGAGGCTGACTTTGAACTCATGATCCTCCTGCCTCAGCCTCCCAAGTCACTGGGATTACACACATGCTCCACCATACCCAGCTAACCATATTTCTTAAATACATAATAATGTGGTCCATATTCTTAAAACAAGAAAACTTAGATTTTAATCATCAGTCTTAAATGATTCTGTTGTATAGATATTCTTAAAACCTCTTTTTATGAAAATTTATCATTTTCCAAATCATTTTATTGATGTTCAATGTATGATAAAGTTCCTATCATTCAATATCCATAATGAAAAGTAAGTGTACCCTTGTTTAGAGTTTTATGTCTTCATTTTCATGTATAATTTTGTGAAGTTTGTGGGAATATTTAAGAAAGGATTATTTTTACAGTTTTGTAATTGTTCTATTGTCTTTCTAAATTTTGAGGCACTTCCAATAACAACATGACTTACAAGTTATTCATCACTGAATATACTGTATATAGTTTTCCAAGCCAAGAGTAATTATCGAAGTATTAATTTCAATGACACTAAATTCTATTTTTAAATGTCAATCTTTTAACCCATTTGCTTAGTTCTTGGTTAGTCATTTTATAAATTGAACTAATGTGTTTGGCATATGTGCTCACGTTCTAAATTAACAAAAGCGTTATTGGTCTGGCATCTATATAATTATAACTGATTATAGTTTTATAATCTCTAATCATTTCCCCTTTCCCATTTCTAAGGTTTAGATGGGAAACATTATTTGTTATTTGTTTGAAAAATTTGATATTTATTTTTATTTATTTGCAATAATTGTACATATTTATGGGAACAGTATGATATTTCAATGGAATTATAGAACATGTATTGACCAAATCAAGGTAATTAGCATTTATATATCCTTGTCATTTCTTTGTGTTTTGAACCTTTGTGCACCTCTCTTCTACTTCTTTATAAAATGTATCCTGTTAATATAAACTATAGTTATTTCAATGTGCTATGGAACACAACACCTTATTCCTTATATCTATATTTTGATATTGTTTCAAACAGTGTTTTTGCTGTGTTGAACAAAAGACGTGACAAAAACAATTTTGTAGGAGGAAAAGTTTATTTGATGCTCATGGTTTCAGAGGTCTTAGCCCACAGATGACCATTGTTCTGTGCTAGAAGTGACAGAACATCAGGGAAGAAGGGTGTGACAGAGGGAAGAAGCTCAGGACATGACAATCAGGAAGCAAAGAGAGAATACTGCAGACCAGGGACAAAATATAAACCCAAAAAGCACACCAGCAATAATCCACCTCCTCCAGCCACAACCTACCTGTCTACAGTTACCACCCATTTAATTCCTATTAAACTATTAATGCACTGATTAGGTTAATGCTCTCATAACTCAATCATTTCACCTCTAAACCTTCCTATGTTATCTCACACATGAGTTTTCAGGAATTCCTCATATCTAAAGCTTAAACACGTACCTATTCTTCCACCTACTGTCCCCTTAACCTCTAACCTTCCAAATCTCTAGTAATCTTTATTTTACATTCAGAAAATAGTTTGGTTTTCACATAGGAAAAAGAATACATGGTATTTTGTCTTTATGTGTCTGACTTATTTCACATAAAATGATGTCCTCTAGTTTCACACATTTTGCTGCAAATGACAGGAATTCATTTTTCTTTATGACTGAGGAATATTCCACTATGTGTACATACAATATTTTATGTAGTCATTCACAGATGGCATACATATAGATTCCATCTGTTGGGTATTGTGAATTGTGTTATAATAAATATGGGAGGGTTTACTTCTCTTTGTTTTCATTTCATTTAAATATATACCAGAAGTGGCATAGCTGGATCTTATGGTAGATCTATTTTTAGTGTCTTGAGGAACTTCCATACTGTTCTTCATTTGTTTTATAATTTCTATTTTTCTCACATTTTTATTGGTACATTATAATTGTACGTACTGATGGGATTTGTTATTACATATTCATAATGCACACAATATAACAATATAATTTGGCCAATACTATTCTTTATAATGGCTGTTATAATCTACATTCTGTTATTATGTGCAAAGATTCCCTTTTCTCCACATTCTCACCAGCATGTGTTGCCTTTTGTCTTTCTGATAACAAGCATTCTTACTGTGGGGAAGTCATATCTCACTGTGGATTTAATTAGTGTTTCCCTGATCATGAGTGATGTTGAAGATTTTGTCGTGGGCTTTTTAACCATTCATACATCTTCTTTTCAGAAATGACTAGGTACATTGATTGCCCAACATAAACAGGTTATTTGTTTAATTACTACTGAGATTTTTGGAGTCCTGATATATTTTGGATAGCAATGTCTTTTCAGATGTATATATTGCAAATGTTTTGTACCATTCTGTAGGTTGTCTTTGCATTTTGTTTATTGTTTCCTCTCTTGTGCAGAAGAATTCAGTGTGATACAATCACATTTGCCTAGTTTTGTTTTATTTTCCTTTATTTTTGAGGTCTTATCCAAAAAATCCTTCCTGTTCCCAATGTCCTAAAGAATTTTCCTGTGCTTTCTTCTAGTAGTTTCATGTCTTAATGTGAGCCTTTAATCCATTTTGAGTTGATCCCTATAACTGGTGAGAGGGAGGGTTCTGCTTCATTCTTCTGCATGTGGATCTCCAATTTACCCATTTATTTATAGGACTATCCTTTCTCTAATGCATATTCTTAGACATTTTACTAAAATCTGTCAGCCATAGATGTGTGGATTAATATCTAACCCCTCTATTCTGTTCCATGTATCCATATGTCTCTTTTTTGTGTAAATTAAAATCAGCGCCGTAATGTTTCCCACTTCGTTCTTTTTCCAGGAGATGGCTTAGGAAATTTTACTGTTTCCATGGTTCCATTCAAATTTTAGAATGTTTTCCTCCTTCTATGAAGAATATCATTGATAATTTGATAAGGATTACATTGAATGTGTACAACACTTTGGATAATACATTTAAAAATATTAATTGTTGTCCATGAATGTGGGAGTTGTTTCCATTTTTGTGTATATGTTTTCTTCAATTTCTTACATCAGTGTTTGCTAGGACTCATTTTAGGAGTCATTTACTTCCTTGGTTAAATTTATTTCATGTATCATTTTAGGGGCTATTATGAATGTGATTGTTTTCATAGGTATGTAATCAAAAGTTATTCATTTTTGTATGTTGATAACATGTCTTGAAGTTTGTATAATTATCATTGATATATCTTCAAGTTCACCTTTTTCTTACTTGTCCATCTCTATTCTATTTCTTTATTTGCTTGTGGTGTTGGGGATAGCACTCAGGGCCTCACATATGCTAGGAAAGTGCTCTGCTACTGAGCTACATCTCCTTACATTTTTCTTCTGGTGATGATTTCATCCAGCATTAAAAATAAGTGTTTGACTATTCAATTTTTCAGGTTTATGATTTCCATTTATTTCTTCACGTCTTCTATTTCTTTGATGTTATTTTCTATTTTAGCCTTTGTTTCAGGAGTGATTCTGATTACTCACTTGAGGACATAAGCATTTTTATGACAGGACTTCAATTTTATTTTGAAAATTCTGACATCTGTGTCATCTCCTTTTGTATATTCTAATTGTTTGCCTATGTGATTTTAGGTAGATAATCATAGTTCCTGAAAGGCAGAGTAAATTTGGATTATGACTGGGAGTGTGTAAATATAATATCATGAGTCATGAGTTTCATTTATATATTATACAGAATGCTGATATTTTGCTTCAGCAGACAATTCATATGGGTTTGGTTCAGGTTGTGAATTCTGACTTACTTATCATGAGCAGTGGACCTAAACTACCTATAACCATATTCACTAAAGTGTATTCACTAAAGTAATCTAAAAGATACTTTTCAATTTCAAAGAGAATAATGTAGGGTCATATGTATCTTTGGAAAATATCTGTGTGCATTTTTTTCTATAATTCTAATGAGTCTATTTCATCCTGATCCCTTTTAGTTTAACTTCTCTGGGACATTTTGTGAGAATCTCATTGAATGACCTCTACATCCTTGCAAAAATCAGTTGACTGTAGATGTGTGGGTTTATTTCTTTATATTAATACTATTTCATTGTTTTTTTTTAACTAATCACATAAAGTAATTCTAATGTCTTTTGAAATATAGTACTTATGATTTTCTAAATATAACATCATGTCATAAGTTAATAGAGAAGATGTTAATTCTTCTTTCAAATCTGGATACATTTTATTTTATATTCTTGGTTACTGCCTTGGGTAGCACCTCCAGTAAAATGTTGAAAGTAACAAGTCCTTAACTTATTACCAATATTAATGGGAAACCATGTACACCCACAATTAATCCATGTTACCTCTAGATTTTTTCATTGATGTCCTTCATCACCATGTAGAAATCCTTCTTTTTCTAATTTTTTTATTTTTTTTCCATCAGTTTGTCTTGAATTATGTCTCTGAAAGGAACAAGTCTGCCGCCAGTTCTCCCCTGATTCGGCCCACTTCTTACACACCATTTTTTAATTTAGATTGTCAGTCATTGGTCCAATTAGCCTGCAGGCATTCATTATTTAAGGGTAATTCCCCTACCATTTACTCTCTTTTTTCTCACTCTCACTCACTCTCTCACTTGCTCTCTCACTCTCTCACTCTCTCTTTTGCCCTTAAGGGCAGACACTCTGTCCCTTTGCTAATAAAATCTCTTATGTGAGTTCCTGAGTCCAGAGTGGTTTTCTGGGGATTCTTTCATTGGTGCCATGACTCAGATGGGCTCTTCTACCACCACTTAGGTGGAGTGGAATCCCATCTGACTCCACAGACCCCCTGATGCTGTTCTCACTTTCCATTTTCCCAGATGCTCAGTGGCACATCCGCCATCAGCCTTCAGATTGGTGAGTTTTCCCTAGGTCGAATTAAAAACTCTTCTGCTGACCTGAGATATGACTGTTGATCATCCAGTGCCCTCAAGGCGGTTGAGGAGTGGGGGTTCCTACAGCTATGACTTTTACAGTTACAGCTGATCCCCTTAGGTGACCTTATTTGACAGGTGGGTCCCTGATATTTATGGTGGAGATTCTCTCTCAGGGTTGAGGCTCCTCTTCACTTTCTCTCTCAAAAATCCTGATGTCAGTTCCTCTACTCTCTTGGCTTTTGCCTGGCACACAATGATGAGGGTGATGACTGCCCTCATTGGGCTGCCTCCTCATCTCCATCCAATTAGTCTTGTGACCTCAGGATGCCTCGGACACTGACTTGACTGTTTCTCAGTCTCCACCATGGGAACTAGGTCTTCCATCCCGGCAGATTCACCCTTGGGACGTTTACTAAAGAATCTTAAATTCCTTTACCTGATCCCTGACCTAAAGCCACCAAAATTTCTTTGCTTGTGTAATGATAGTTGGCCACAGTATCCTTTGGATAATCAATCTAGGTGACTGGTTAATGGCACTTTAGATACTAATGTTTTGAGGGACTTATACAACTTCTGTGAATGGGTGGGGAAGTGGAAAGAAATTCTTTATCTTCAAGCTTTCTCTTTCCTGTGCACTAAACCTGAATTTTGCTTTTTCTGACCACCTTTGGGCTTCTTCTCCCCCTACTAATCCCTCCTCCTCCTCTGACTTCAATCAGGCTAATGAGCCACCACCATACCAGTCTCCTGCTGCAGAGGACTTTTCGGCCCCTGCTCCTCCATGTTTTTTGCCCTGCTCTGTTTCTGCTTCTGCAGCGCCTCCCTGCTCCCGCCTACCTAGTCCTCCTGTCACATGGTCCCACACACATGTTCTAGCCCTCCCTACAGGAAATGCTGGTGTGGAGGGAGTGATCAGTGTCCATGTTCCTTTCTTTCTTGCCGATCTTTCCCAGATAGAGAAGTGTCTAGGCTCCTTCACCTCCACTATGCAAGCTTCATTATAAATCATGTCCAACACTTTGACCCCTGAGGAGCGCAGGAGAATGTGAGAACAGGTGTGCAATTATAAACTTTAGGAGGTAATACAGGACAAAATTGAAAACCCAACTGCCTTTCTGAGTCACCTCACAGAGACCATGCTCAAATATACTAACCAGGACCCTGAAACTCCAGAGGGACAAGAGCTACTCATGACTTAATATTTTCTCAAAGTTACCCAGATTTAAAGGCTAAATTGAAGCAGTTGGACAGGGGATTCCTCACCCCACAGCTAGAGGTTCTAGTGGTGGCATTCAAAGCGCATAATGGAAGGGGGAAAAAAACCCAAAAAAACAAAAATTAAAACACCTAATGCTAGCCAAAGCCTTCCAGCCAGCTAGACTTGCCCAGCTGACCACTACTAGGGGCAACCTACCTCCCGGAAGACCTCCAGACCCATGCCTTAAGTGCAGAAAAGAGGGTCACTGGGCATGGGTCTGCCCCAACCCTGGCAGCCCCCAGGTCCTTGTCTAAAATGCCATCAACTGGGGCATTGGGCAGTGAATTGCTGAGAAGTGC
Organism: Glaucomys volans; assembly: GCA_020662805.1. Lineage (NCBI taxonomy): Eukaryota > Metazoa > Chordata > Mammalia > Rodentia > Sciuridae > Glaucomys > Glaucomys volans. The sequence continues at coordinate 43,037 of JAJEJO010005598.1, forward strand.
CAGGTCACCCTTGTCCCCTTCCCCCAGTGACTTACTGGGATTGACAATGGATGACTGAAGGGGCCTGGAATTTCTACACCTGATGACCATCACTGCTCAGGAGCCCTGGGTGACCCTAACAGTGGCAGGCAGGCAGCTCCCTTTCCTTATCAATACTGGAGCCACCTTTTCAGTGCTGTGGGAGTTTGGGGGACTCACTTCCCCTGCCAAATCCTCCATTGTCAGGGTAGAGGGAGAACCATATCACCCACTAAAAATCCCTCCAATAAGTTGCCATATTGGACAAACCTGCTTCACTCATTCCTTTTTGATAATTTCTATGTGTCCCATTTTCCTCCTGGAAGGGACATCTTAACCAAATTGGGTGCCTCTATTTCCGTCTCACCTATCATGCACCTCCACCAGGACTCTTCTTCTATTCCTCTCCTCATGACCCCCCAAGAACATTCAATCCAACCTGTGTCTTCATGTCCTCTTCCTTCCTCCCTTGTTGACCCTAAGGTTTGGGACACACACACACACCCTCTATAGCCACATGCTTGCCTGTACTCATTTGTCTGAAGGACCCAACATCCTATCTAGCCCATGTACAATATCCCCTTCCCCAAAGGAGCCTCTTAGGGCTTCAACCAGTCATCCAATATTTAAGGCAGAAAGACTTCCTGCACCCTGCCAACTCATGTTATAACACTCCCATCCTGGCTGTTAAAAAGTCTAATGGATCTTATCATTTGATGCAAAATCTCCACATCATCAACTTGCCAGCTGTCCCCAAGTTCCCCATTATGCCCAATCCCTAAACCTTGCTTTCCTCTATCCCCTCCTTCACTATCCCCAACTTTTCTGTGTTAGATTTGAAGGATGCCTTTTTAATGTCCCTGTTCATCCTGATTTGCAGGATCTCTTTACTTTCACCTGGACTGATCTTCTCACTCAATTTTCTTCTCAGCTCTCCCACAGGGATTTTGGGATAGCCCTTATCTCTTTGACCCTTACCTCTTTGGCCAAACACTGTCTCATGTTCTTGCCTCTCTTACTTTTGTTTCCTCCTGTCTCTTACAGTATGTTGATGATCTTCTTCTATGTAGTCCCTCTCTCAAGGACTCCCAAGAAGACACTATTAAGCTTCTAAATTTTCTGGATGACAAAGGGTATACGGTCTCTCTAGCAAAGGTACAGCTTTCCCAACCTCAGGTTAAATCATTCCTCATTTTGGAGTGCCTACCTCCTTCCAGTTACATAATGGGCCTGAATTAATCTCTCAAGTTTCTCAACAACTTGCCAAAGTTCTTGGAGTCCCTTGGCATTTCTACATTCCCTTTCACCCAAGGTCATTGGGTAAAGTAGAATGAACAATCCGAACTCTTAAAAATGTTTTAACCAAACTTTCTTTAGAACTTCACCTTGATTCTGTTAAACGCCTGCCTTTTGCTCTTCTGTGTCTTTGCTCACTCCCAAAGAAACCTACCAATATTTCCCCTTTTGAGCTGATGCACGGTTGTCCCATCCTTCCCCCTGAGATAATGCCCCTTCCTTCCCCTCTTCCTTCTCATATGTTTATTCCTCTCCTAAACCACATTCAGGAATTCCTATGGGGTTATGCCAACTCCTCTCTGCCTAAACCCCTGTCTGGCCCCCTGGCTCAACCTCTTCAAATAGGTGAACAAGCTCTTATCTCTCCCCCTCAAGAGGCTATAGCCCCTCTATCTCCCAAATGGCAGGGACCCCATACGGTGATCCTGGGTATGCCAACTGCTGTCAAGCTGCGAGGTTTACCAGAATGGCTACAAATTTCTTGGGTTAAGCTCTACTCTCAATCCACAAACTCCTTTCTAGCTTCTAACCCTCAGGATTCTTCCAACCAATACTCAGTCACCCCAGTGAGACCTCTCTACCTCAGACTGAAGGCCATCAAGCCCTCTATCCTTCTTCCTATTCCAGAGGCTGAGGACTAGAACACTGAGGCACCAGACAACTGCACCCAGCCATGAGGACTGGACTGCCAGCTACATTCTTGCCTCTCCTACCATTTGCCCTGTCTGCTATTTTTCTAACTATTGGATTTTTTTCTAACAGATCTGTCCAGTTTGTATTACAGGACTATCAGGACCTTATAAAGGATGAATCAAAGCCTGGTTACAAGTTCACTCCCTAGGGGAACTATCCAGTCCCCAACCCCCACCTACTGCCATGAAATTTCCTTCCCCTGAATAAGTTCTATGCCCATGTTGAGCAGGAAGCAGTCATTTTTTTTTTCACATTGAGAAACTTTTATGAACTTAAATTGACATTATTAGTTTTATTTACCAAGTCCTTGGCAAGTATGCCTTTATTTGATACAAACCTACAGGAGCTTCTTACCACAGAATCACAGAAACTTCCAGTCATCATTGTTTTGTAATAATTAAAACAATGTTCAAATAATTAACAAGTTACTTCAATGAAATACTTAAAATAACATTTTGAGGAGTGTTTGAAAGTTCTGTTTATAAATAGTGATTGATACATTATTATGTATTTGGTGCTGAAGTTAAACACTTCTTATATAAAACCTTGCTTTAATATACTGCTCTAATAATGAGGCCAATTATTTGATATAATATATATTAATGCTAAAGAATAAAGCTTTATCATCATATTTATTTTCTTTATAGGACTCCTATCAAGGAAGAACTTTGTATTCAACAACAACAAACAGACAGACTGCAAGTGAAATTCTGTAGATGAAAGATGGCTACCAACAAAAGGATATATACGGGCATTATGCATTCTTTATGCAAGCAGTCCACTCTGAACAGCAGAATTAAATGTAGACCAAATGCTTTTAAAATTTTGTGTGCCTACATGGCAATTACAATATCCACATGCTAAAAAGAAAAATAACAGAACACAGTATTTTTAAGCATATAATAAATTTAAACAACTTTAACACGTTCACTGGCTCCTTACATCAAATTGACAACTGAAATTTCACATTCACATGAGGTTGCTTGGCTAAGGTCACCATTTCTGAGAGTTTTACAACCATTCTAGCAGCTTCATGCAAGTCATCACAAGCAAGGATTTTAAGTCCACTGTCTGCTATCAGTGCCTTAGCATCGTCAACTCATGTACCTTATAACTGTACCACAACAGGTACTTTAATTTCCAGATATTTTACTGCCATGACAATACTCTGTGCAATAACATCACAGCACATGATTCCTCCAAAAATGTTGACCAGAATAGCCTGTACCTTTTTATCTGAAGTGATAAGCTTAAATGCCTCTATTATTTGATGAACTGTGGCACCACCACCAACATCAGGAAAGTTGGCTGGAGTCCCTCCATGAAGTTTTATTATATCCATTGTGGCCACAGCCAAACCAGCATCATTTACTAGACAGCCTATATTTCCAACAAGGCCAATATAATAGAAATCTGCCTTAGTTGCATCTTTGTCCCTCTTATCTTCCTGGGTCTAGTCCCAAAGATCAAACTTTTTCTTTTGATGATAGGCTGAATTAGAATCAAAATTGATCTTTGCATCCATATATAACACAGCTCCATCTGATTCTTCTACCATTGGTTTTATTTCTACCATGGTTGCATTGTATTTCAGAAACAGATTATAAAACCTGACCACATCTTCGGCTGCAGAGTCTAAAACATTAGGTGGAAATCTCATCTTCTGTGCAAGCCGAACAGCTTCTTCCTTTTTGATGCCTTCTATAATATCAACAGGTTCTTTAACTATGGCATAAGGAGTCTCAGCAGCAACATCTTCAATGTTAACACCACCCTCTGAACTTCCTATTAATACAGGACCCTGAAGTGATCTTTCCATTGTTATTACAAAATAGTATTCTCTCCTGGAATATTTTCACTCATAGACCAAAACTTGATTACATATTCTGCCCTCTTCTTCTGTTTACTTGGTAAACAATTTTTCCCCAATCATCTGTGAGGAAATAGCTTTTGCTTCTTCTGGAGAGAAAACTATCTTTACTCCATCTTTAAGGCACTTTAAATGTTCCTTTTCCTCTACCACCAGCTAAAATCTGTGCCTTTATCACAGCATCTTTTGAACCTGGGCTGAGGTCCAAAGCACCATCTGGGACCTGTGACTCCTGAGGGTGACAGCGGGCCAATAGCCAGCTGTAGAACATGGAGGCCACCACTTCTGAGTTCCAGAAAGCAGTCACTGAAGATAGATCTTCACCCATATGCCCAAAAGGGATATGAGGGAATAAAAGGAACAAGGGTGCAGCCATTTCTCCCCTGATTCTGCCCCCTCCCTACACACCATTTTTTAATTTAAATTGTTAACTTTCTTGTCAGTCATTGGTCCAATTAGCCCATAGGCTTTAGCTATTTAAGGGTAATTCCCCTTTCATTTGCTCCGTTTTCTCTCACTCTCATTCAGTCTCTCACTCTTCCTCTCTTTCGCCCTTAAGGGCAGACACTCTGTTCCTCTGCTAATAAAATCTCTTGTGTGAGTTCCTGTGTCTGGAGTGGTTTTCTGGGGGATTCTTTCAGTTTCTTCTGCTGCTTTTGAAATGATGGTATGATATTTATTCTATCAATATGATGCATTATAGTTTTCCAGATGTTATTAAAGGAATCTTATATCTCTGAAATAAATTCCACTTAATAATCACATTTTCAGAAGATTTTTATCAAGTTGACAGGGTTCTCTATTCCTAATTTGTTTAAAAATTTTATGATTAATGTGTACTGGTTTTTCTTTGTTTTTTGATACGATTATAGGTTTTCCTCATTAGAATTTTGATAAGATGGGATATATTAATTTGTTTTGAGTGTGTGAGGTGAAAGTGGTATTATATACTTTGAATAAATGTTGCTTTAATAATGAATTAGTCTATTTCTCTTCAAAATTCTGTCAGTGTCTTTCTCATATATTTTGATGTTCTGTCCTTCGGTGTAAACATATTAAAGATCCCTGTATATTCTTATTGAATAATGATCCTTTTTTAATTATGTCATTCTCCTCTTATAACTCATAATTTTCTGGCTTTGAATAATAACTTTTTAGCTTTAAATTCACTTTACTCTGAAATTACTAGTTATCTCAGCTCCTTTTACTCAGCCTTTGAACTGTGGATCTTTATCCATTTACTTTAAATATATATTGGTTTTTAGAGTTAGGGTGGGTTTCTTGTAGAAAGCATGTAGTTGTCCAACAGAAGAATGTATAATTTTACTGTACATTCAAATGACACTATGCTGCTTCTAAGATATTGTAAGTAATTTATAACTGATAAGAAAAATTAAAGATTTTATGTTACCTTAATTTATTCCTTCTCTTTTAGTTGCCTTAATCTACCTCTCTCTATAGAGATATGGGTTTTAGACATACAACTTTACTTTCTCTAAAGGACTTCTTTTAACATATCTTCTCAGGTGAATATACTAACAACAAAATTTCTCAATTTTTCTGAGAAAAACTTTATTACTTCATAACTTTTTAAATAATAACTTCACTGAATACAGAATTCTAGGTTTGGGGTCTTTTCATTACTTTAATATTTCACTCTACTATTTCATTTTATGTATGACTTCTGAAAAAATGACTAACATAACTTTACACTAATTTTTTTTTTAAGTTGAGTTCTTGAAATCCCCTCTGGATTCTTTCAAGATTTTCTCATTGACTTTTCATGAAATTTGAATGCAGTATGCTAGTGTTCAATTTTTTTAGTATTTATTCTATTTGGTGTTCTCTGAACTATGTAATTTGGTGCACATCATTAATTTTGGAAAATTCTTAGTCATTTTTCTTCTTTTGATATTTATTTTCCATTTGTATATACTTATTTTAATTTTCTCACAATTTTATTTACAAAATTTTGTCTTTTCCATCTTTTTATGTCTTTGAATTTCAGTTCCTGAAGGTTATATTGACATTTACATTTACTAATTGATTCTTTCTTTTCTCATGTCTTTTGATGAGCCCATCATTGTCATTTTTTGTTACCATGATTTTTATTACTAACATTGCTTTCAATTTTTTGTAAAGATACTGTCCACTAAATTAACAATCTATTCTTCCATGTTGCCTATGTTTTCCATATAAGCTCTTAGAATATTAATCATAGTTATTTTACAATTCCATCCAGATAATTTCAATATCTCTGTACATCTGAGGTCACTTTTTAGATTTTGCTTTCTCTTAAAACTATGTATTTTGTTGTTGTTGTTGTTGTTGTTGTCTATTACTAGGCCTTGTACATATTTGTTGAAAGACATACAAAATTATTGGGCATTACAAGCTATATTATTCAGGGTTGTCTAGAGGAACAGAATCAAAATGGATTATGATTATAAAAAGGGGATTTATTAGATTGGCTTACATGACCAGAAGCTTGTTTGTCCACAGTGGCTATCTGCAGGTTGGAGAGGTGCAGGAACCAGTAGCTGCACAGTTCAAGGGTTTGAAGCCTCAGAATAAGAGGGAACAATGATGCTACCCCAGTCCAAGCCAGGAGACTTCTGGAAACTCCCTGGAGAATCACTGGCAGAATCCTATTGGGAAGAGTGAAGGATTGAGAGTCCAATGCCCTTAGGTGATTGCAGTCACAATCAAGAACCTGTTCAAAAAGAATCAAGCTCGCATCTACTACTGCTTCCTTGTTTTGTCAACTTTTATTCCCTTGAAGCCGCCATCCCATTGGATGGTGCTGTTCATGCTTGGGGAAAGTCTTCACTTCAGTTCACTATTCCACATGCCAATCATTCCTAGATACACCTTCACTGACACACCCAGAAACCTCTTATTCTTCTGTATCACTTTAATCCAATCAAGTTGACAATTCAAATTGATCATTACAGGAACTGAGGTAAATGGACCTGTTGTGTGAGGTTTTATGTTATTCTGCATTGGAGTTAAGCTGTGTTTCCTCGTTTCTCTAGCCATGGTTTTTAGATGCTAAAATCTCTCTTGTGTCTTTATTTACATTTTTTGTCTTCTCCATGATTTTTTAGTTTTCCTACAGACTTCTTAAATAAGGCTTAAGAGGTGTATTTCTTCCTGTTGTAATCCTCCACTGTTTCACTGGAACACTTTTGGAGTGGTGGTAAGGTATGGAGGAAGGAAAAACAGCTCAGTTCTATGATCAATGTCAAAATATTTAGTGAGTTTGTGTCCTTTGACTGTCATCTTCAAAAATGCTTCTCATTTCTCTGCTAGGGGAGAGTTCGAGGAAATTTTTATCTGATCTTCATTATGAGATCTTGATTCTGCTCCTTGGAGTAAAACTCTTGAAAGTATACCTCTATTTTCAACATGGCCCATTGAGTTTTTAATTTTCAAGCTTGTCCATGTTGAGTACCCAGGAGTTTGACAATTACAGTTTGCATTTCCGTTCACCAGTCCTTCTTCTAGTGACCATTTCTACTCCTGGATTTATGCTTCAGGAAAACCTGACTCTACGATTCTTCTGGTTTTTATCCTCTAAATTTTGGGCAACAGTTTGGCCTGTCTCCTCAATTCTCTAAGATATTAGGAGGGTCTTTTTATTTTCAGCTGCTTTTAAGAATGAGTAGGGGCTGGGGTTGTAGCTCAGTGGTAGAGCACTTGCCTTGGATGTGTAAGGAACTGGGTTCAATTCTCAGCACTGTATATAAATAAAATAAAAATCCATTGACAACTAAAAAATATTAAAAAAAAAGAATGAGTAGGATGACTTTCAAACTTTATACATGTTGAGCAAGAAACTAGAAGTCTAAAAGTGTGCTTTTTCAACTCTAATAATCGGACATTCATCAACTTTTGATAATATTCATTCATTATATTTTTGAATCATTATTTCTATTGTCTTTAATATCAACACTTATTAAGTGGCATTGCATCATCTGATTTTATTTAACATGACTCAGTGTCTAAGTTTTTCTCCTAATTTTTAATCTCTTATCACTGTATTCTGAATAATTTTCTCTGATCTATCTTCCAGTTTACTGCACTACTCTTTTGATACAGTTACCATTGTGTATAACATGCATTGCACTGTGAAATCTAAAACGTTGTTTATTGTGCTCAACTTTGCTATTACTTGTGGTTTTTCATGGTGCCAAATGAATTTTCAGATTTGTTTTATTTATTTTCTTTGAAAAAGAGGCTTTGGGATTTTGATACAGATTTCATTGAATCTGTGGAATGATTTTGTCATGTAAACATTTTATCAGTATTAATTTTTCTAATCTCTGAACTTGGGATATCTTACAGTTTTTTTTTTTTTTTTTTCAAATTCTTCCAAGAAAATTCATTCAAGAATTTTTTTGCGGGGGAGGCAGGTGTTAGAACATTGAACCCAGGGTTGCTCCGCCACTTAGTTACATCCCCAGTCTTTTTAATTTTTTTTTTTCTGAGACAAGATCTCACTAAGATTCTGAGAATGGCTTTGAACTTTTGATCCTCCTGCTTCAGCCTCTTGAGCCACTAGGATTACAGGCATGCATCACTGTACCCAGCTCAAAATGTTTTATAGTTTTCAGCATTCAGCTATTTTACCTCTTTGTCTAATTCATGAGATTTTAATTCTATTATTAATTGAATTGTTTTAATGATTTATTTTCAGACAATTCAGTTTTAGTGTATACAAACACTAATCATGATGTATGTATATTTGGTATTTCACCCTTTCACTAAACTTATTAGTTTTAATAGTTACTGTGGTGGAGTCATCTATAATTTCAATATAAAAACTACATGTTTCACATTTCTGTTTGTTCTTTTTGTTGAGTTTCATTTTTCATAATCATGTTTGTATTAGACATTTAATATTTTCTTTACTTATTATAAATTATTTTATCCCTTCAGTTTCTTATACTATTTCAGGTTACTGGACTAACTATTTAATTGAAATGTTTGTGAAGGATGTCTCTTCACCAGGTTAATAATTATCATCACAAGCAAATGTTCATCATGTTAAATTTTTCTGAGGGATTTTTAATGTTTTTATTGGGGCATTATAGTTATACATAGTATTAGGGTTCATTTGGACATAATTATAAATGAATGGAATATAATTTGCTCCAGTTTAATCTCTAGTAATTTTTCCTTCTCTCTCCTCCTCCCTTCTATTCTTCTTCCTCTACCTGACCAATCTTCCTTCAGTTTATTAAAGTTCCTTTTTAATTGGAGCTTTTCAGATACACATCTAGGTGAAATTCACTGTCATATGTTCATAATATGTACCTAGAAAAGATTGATCCTAATTCATTCTGCATTTACTTCCATTTCCCATCCCTCCAATCTCTCCCTTTAACCTCTTCTTGTACTTCAGGGATCGCCTATCTATTTTCATGGGTTAACTCTCTATATTCTTTATTTTGCTCTAGCTTCCATGTTTGAGATAAAATATTCAGCCCTTGAGTTTCAAATCAGGTTTATTTTATTTAAAATGATGTTCTCCAGTTCCATACATTTGCCAGCAAACATCATAATTTAATTTTTCTTTATTCGTTCATTTGTTCCTGGGCACCTGGGCTGATTCCATAACCTTGCTATTTTGAATTGTGCTGCTTTAAACATCAGTGTGCCTGTATCATTATAGTATGATAATTTCAGTACTTCAGAATTAATATCACAGAGTGGGCTAGCTGTCTCATATGAAGGTTCCCTTCCAATTTTGTGAGAAATCTCCATACTGCTTTCTAGAGCAGTTGTATTAATTTTCAGTCTCACTGACAATCCATAAGTGTTCCTTCTTCTCCACATACTTCCCTGCATTTATTATTATTTGTGTTCTTGATTATTTCCATTCTAATTGGAATGAGATGAAATCTCAATGTAGTATTGATTTGCATTACTCTGATTGCTAGATATATTGAAGTTGTCTTATATTTGCTGCTTATTTCTATTTCTTCTATTAAGAAATATTTCTTTAGTTCTTTTGTCCATTTATTGATTAGGTTATTTTTTGTTTTACATTTTTTGAGTTCTTTATAAATTCTGCATATTAATCTCCCACTGGTGGAAGAGGTAGCAAAAATAAGCTGACATATGTCAAAAGAGAATTCAATTCAATGGCATAATAAAATTGCACCATAGTTAAAAACCTGGAAATCCTGTAGACTAATGGACTAAAACTTTATCACTACATGTGATGAAAATCAAAACAGCATTATTTTCAGACATGAAGATAGTCTCCAAACCATAAATTTAACATAAGTAACTCAAACAGTACTTGAACTATGATTTCATGGTGAAGTCATACCTAAACAGATATCTGCAAAATATAAATATAGCACAGTACTAAAAGAATGTTTTTTTGCCCTTTAAGTAGACATCATACTTCCATTTACCATGAAAAATTTAAATATACCTTTTCAAAGATGATTAACTTGTGATATTTAATGTCATATGTTACAGTGGTGGATAAATTTTTCTTCATTTATCACAGAAAGATATTCATATTAACTAGTTTAGATCACTTGCAACATCTTCAATTTCCTTTAAAAATTATAATTGACATACATATTTATGCACAGATGAAAATGCATTAATAGCATCTGTTTTAGTGAGCTTTCTCATTGCTGTGACCAAACGACCTGAAAAGAATAATTAGAGGAGGAATAGTTTATTTGGGGGCTAAGGTTTCAGTCCATATGTAGCCAACTCGATTCTTCAGTACCTGAGGGAAGGCTGAACAGCATGGTGGAAGAAAGTGGTAGAGGAATGCTGCTCAGGACACTATGAAAAAGCAGAGAGAGAGAGAGAGAGAGAGCCACTAGGCTTAGCTCACCAAATACCCCAAAGGTACACCCCCAAAGACACACCACCTCCAGCCACACCTTACCAACATCCAACATCCAGTTACCACTTAATTAATCTCTATCAGGGGATTACTCCAATAATTGGATGAAGGCTCTCACAACCCAATCCATTCAGCTCTAAATCTTGCATTGCCTCACACATAAGATTTTTGAGACACCTAATATTCAAACCATAACAGCATGTATGGCAGGGGTATGGAATCAAAGAAAATTAAATTTAAAACACCAATGGTAGAAAGCAATGGTAATCAATAGAATGGACTGTTGGCATAAGGATAGATATATACATCAATGACATTAATTGAATTATATCAACAAATACATAATACTTATGATACAATTATTTCCACATTCTACAATTTATCTCCATAACATCTTAATATATGGACTTATTTCCTTTATTTTGAAGTAAATTAGATGATAAAGAACTCAAAGAGAATGCTTACCTTACATTAATTGAAGAAAAAATTAAATGCCATTTATTATTAAATTGTATATAATCACATATTAGTCATATCATATATGTACATATATTCTTAATCATACTTATGTATTATTTACATTAAAGTTAACATTTTCTTCTACATAGAGCAACTATTAAATGATTAAGAGTATGTAAAATCATACTGTTTCATCCCATGAGAAAACTGCATTAATCTTTACCACACGAATTGATTTAATTATCATAATACTCATGATGTTAAAATATCAAGTAATTTTTAAAGTGTAAAATCATCAGTCTAATTAGTTTTAATTCTTGCATGGATTTTATTGCCAGATAAAATGCAAATTATCAGTTAAATATGAAATTCAAATAAACAATGAATATTTTTATAGCAAGTAGATCTCAAATATCATATGAGAAATTCTTATACTAACTACATGCTTTATCTGACATCAAAATGTAGCTGGTATCCTACATTTTTATTTGCAAATGTAGCAATTCTACATACATTAATTCAACTATATGACTCTTTTAATGATCACAATTTGGCCCAAAACGACTGAGTTAACTTTCTGTGTGTCAATTTCTGTCAAGAAATATGAAGTTATATAACCTGAGACTTAGAAAAGCACTTACCAAACAAAAGGGAATTTAAAACAGAAATATCATAATAGAGTATTTGGCTCCTAAAGGATTATTTATCTTTGCTAATTGAGGGAAGGTATAGTTCCAATTTTATTCACACATAAGAAATCACAAACTACAGAAAAAAATTACTTTTTATTATGACCTGAAATAAAGAAACATTTTACCTGTACCATTACTCAGGTAAAGTTAATTATTTACTCCTATTATAGTAGTTATTAAAGTGACTACTAAATCCATATCAACACTCCACAATTGCATCTGACTGGAAACCCAAATTTACATAAAAATTAGGCCACTTTTCTTTTTTCTCTCTTCTTCCAGGAAGATTCAAATCCTATATTCTCAAAACTCTAGAGGATTCAAACTCCTAAACTGATAATATTTGCTAAGAATTTTAGTCAACTTGGCAAATAAGTAGAATATACTTTTCTATATTAACTATAGGTAAATAAGCCAAGGATAGAAAAGTCTCACACAGACATTCTGCTCTTAAATACCATGGAATAAATCAGAGCTGGCTATGATTTTATGAAAGAGTATTTATCTCTTTCAAGAACTATGTTTTAGATTCATCTGTGTTCATATGATATTTCCTACCTATTGATTACAAGGACATTTTCAATGTCCTTCTATTTATTTGCACTGTGGACAGGGTCCTTGGAGAGAACTTCCAGATTGTGATATGGAAATTGCATTTTCTGGGCATAGATGAAAGGGTATTGCTGAAACATTCACATGCACTGTAGTGGTTGTGATAGATATGATTAGCCAGATTGCAGGGAAATATGTATGTCTTGTGGAGGTGATCTGCTCAGTAAAAGGAGGCAAAGTTATGATTTTAAAAGGACACCAAATACACAATAAAGAGATTAACTCAATATAATAATAAACCATTCTAGAAAACAACTTAGAACAGTCTTAAAATAATAGTATATGATTCAAAAGAAGAAGTAATAATTATATATCCCCATCTCAAGAAAACATGTTCTTCTATGCCTAGGATTTCATCTTTAGAATCAGTTTGTAGAAGGTATTGATTTGACGTGCTTATATTTTCACTCATATAACTATTAACTTACTTAGAATTATAAAATTTCTCTGTAGTTCTAGGTCTGTATTAAAATGTATACTGATTATTTTATTTTTATATTATTTTATGAGGAGGTAAAAATAAGACTCTGGTACATTACTATTTGAATAATTTTTCTTCAGAGAGACAAAAGGAGAGTTAGTTTGAAATTTAAAAATTAAATAAACTTTTTGTTTTGTTTGTTTTAGTACTGGAGAAGAATGATGCAGGAGGTATCACAATACTAGACCTTAAACTATACTACAGAGCAATAGTAACAAAAATGGCATGGTATTGGCACCAAAATCGGCAGGTAGACCAATGGTACAGAATAGAAGATGCAGAGAAAAATCCACATAAATACATTTATCTCATATTAGACAAACAGGCCAAAAACATACAATGGGGAAAAGACAGCCTCTTCAACAAATGGTGCTGGGGAAACTGGAAATCCATATGCAGTAAAATGAAATTAAACCCCTATCTCTCACCCTGCACAAAACTCAACTTCAAATGGATCAAGGACCTAGGAATTCAACCAGAGACCCTGCACCAAATAGAAGAAAATGTAGGCCCAAATCTTCATCATGTTGACTTAGGACCAGACTTCCTTAACAAGACTCCCAGAGCACAAGAAATCAAAGCAAGAATCAATGAATGGGATGGATTCAAACTAAAAAGCTTTTTCTCAGCAAAAGAAAAAACAAATAATGTGTAAAGAGAACCTACAGAGTGGGAGAAAATCTTTTCCACACACACTTCAGATAGAGCACTAATCTCCAAAATTTATAAAGAACTTAACAAGCTCCAATTAGAATGGCTATTATCAAGAACACAAACAATAATCAGTGTTGGTGTGGATGTGGAGAAAGGACACACTCAAACATTGCTGATGGAGTTGCAAATTGATGCAGCCACTCTGGAAAGCAGTATGAAATTTCCTCAGAAAACTTGGAATGGACCCACCATTTGACTCACTTATCCCAATTTTCTGTTTATACCCAAAAGATTTAAAATCAGCAGGAATGCAGCCACATCTTTGTTTATAGCAGCTCAATTCATAATAGCTAGATTGTGGAACCAACCTAGATGCCCTTCAACAGATGAATGGATAAACTGTATTATATATGCAGATTATTATTCAGCCATAAAGACGAATAAAATTATGGCATTTGCAGGTACATGGATGGAGCTGGAGAATTTTATGCTAAGTGAAAAAAGCCAATCCCAAAAAATCAAAGGTGGAATGTTTTCTCTGATAAGTGGATGCTGATACATAATGAGGGGGTTGGGATGATAAGAGAAGAATGGAGTAACTTTGGATTGTGTAGAGGAAAATTAGAGGGGGAAAAATATAAGACAGTGGAATGAGATAAACATCATTACCCTATATACATGTGTGATTATATGAATGGTGTAAATCTACATGGTGTACAACCATAGAAATGAAAATTGTTTCCCATTTGTGTACAATGAATCGAAATGCAATCTATAAATATTTAAGAAAATAAAAATTAAAAAACCTCAAGGCCTTCGGCATGACAAGCAAGTGCTTTATCACTGAAGTATACCATTAACCCTTGAAATGCATATTTATTGACTTCTTTATTTTTGTTTATTCAACAGAAACACAATTTTTATTCTTTTTAAATACATAGTTAATCATTTACAAATAATTCACCAGAATATTTATATGTAAACAAATGAGCAGAATTTGCAAATGAGAAAAGTCATTGTAAATAAACAATAATAAATAAATATATAAGATTAAGGTATAACTCCCATGAGCAACAAGTTTAGAAATTCTGCATTATTAAGAAATCTTTTTGGCTTAGAATTTCAAACTTCCTAATATGCCAATGTATATTGTGACTAAAAAGAGAATAAAATATGCCATATTTTCAAAAATTATTAGCCAAAAGATAATTGCATCTTTTAACAAGAAGACTTCTCATAAAAACTCTTTGAAATTTGCTTTTGTACCTCCAAAAATATTCCTATACATCACATGCAATTTTCATAATTTCAGGTCTAACTAAAACAACAAAATTAACATTTTACTTAAAATGTATTAGCAATTTTCAGAAGATTAGATAGAGTTGCCATATGAGCAAAGTGTTCATAAAAAGTTTAATAAAGTGGTTACGATGTTAAGTAGAATGAATATCAAACTTCAAAATAGGTAATAATATATAATTCATCTAATACTAGAAATAATGCCTTTGGTGTGTATATACTTTTGGTTTAGATACATATTTGCTCTTTATATTTATGAAATTTATGCCCGTAGTCTCTTTTTTCTTTCCCTGTTGGTTCAATTTATTCTTTTGTACTTGTTGCAAACCAAGATTGTTTCAGAAAATATAATCTACTTCTTTCTATAAAAAAGTAATTGCATCCCAGTGACTCGGGAGGCTGGGGCATGAGGATCCCAAGTTCAAAGCCAGCCTCAGCAAAAGCAAGATGCTAAGCAACTCAGTGAGACACTGTCTCTAAATAAAATAGAAAAAAGGGCTGGGGATGGTGCTCAGTGGTTGAGTGCCCCTGGGTTCAATTCCAAGTACCCTCCAAAAAATAGTAATTGCAAATATTTTGTTTGTTTCATCCAGTTGGGAATATTCTACAGAGTAATATCAAAAAGAGAAAAAGTAATATAAAGGGTTTTTGTATAGTTTTGTTTTGCTGTCAGGGAGTTCTGGGAAAGAATATGAAAAAAACATGGAAAGTAAAGTCTATGGAATACTGAAGGATTTCCACTCAACAAAGTCCAGGAAACCACAACTGAGAAAAATAACAAAATGACTGATAATATGGACTATGTTGGGCCAAGAAATAAACAAAATTATACTCAAGACACGATTTTCTTACATTTCTTTTAATGCCAAATGTGGCAGAAATGTCATATTGTAAAGCACAGTGGCTATAGACACTAACAGAATATATGTGGTACTATGAATTTGTTTTTTAATTGTCAACATTTCAAAAACATATTTTAATTCTACAATTTAAACTCTTCATTGATTTTCTATGTGTATGGTAGAATAATGGAATAAATTGCAGGACTCTACACCTTAGGTAACAATAACTTTGACGATCTTTTTACTGTTTCTCAAGATTCATGCTACATGTCTAGCTACAGACAAAAGCAGAAATTTGACATTGATGTCATAGTCTAAAAAGCTAATTACATCTGCATGGAATTATGAAATATATAATTAAAACTTTAATATAAATAAGAGTAACTATGAATAGCAGAACTGTATCAGCATAGAATCAGAAAATGTCAGTTTCTATCCTGGGCAAGAGATAGTTAAAAAAAAAATGTTTGTTGAATGAATGTGCAACTGAATGAATAAATAAAATTATGGGAAATCTTAGCCTAAGATATTATTTCTGAATTACTAAAAATAAGCCATTATTATTATTTGGATATAATTTAGGATAAATAATACTTTGGGGATAATTCAATCTAATTACCTAGTAGATAAGTTTGCCTCATCATTTTTAATTACTTGCATGTTCTTGATTTGGAATATTGGGTTCAAATTCTGTCCCTATAACTTATTATCCATATAGCCTTAAGTTGTCCTGACCTTGGTATTCTCAAGTGTTTTAGGAATACAATGAAAACAACTATAGAAATTTTGTGTAGATTATATGACATAATATATGTAAAGTCTTTAATACAGAGGAATAAATCTGTGAATTTATATTTTTGTGATCATTAGTCTTTAATCCACTTAGTAATGATGATTGTAGGTTAATAAATTATCTAATATGTATCAATCATTAGGAATAGGAAGTTGAATTAAATTCTGTCCTTGTCTACCAGTAATTTTCAACATAATAGTAAAGCAAAAAGCTCTGGTTTTGAGAATGATATTCTTGAAAGATAGGAAACAAAAAAATGAAGTAAATGACAAATACTGGGTAAATAATAGTAGAACACATCTTTTAGAATTGCAAAATAAAATATCATTTAGGATATTTAGCTAGGAGTTTTAAGGAAGAACAGTAAAAAATGAATACTCAGAGGTGGTTCAGAATTGAAAGTGATCTGAAAGATAATCTATTACCAGCCTCTCATTTTACACACGAGGAAATAAAAACTGATTTTAAAAAGTGACTTCCTGAAAGGTACACATCAATAAACTCTAAACCTAGGCTTAATCTATGTCTTAATTTCTAAGCTAATGCTCTGCTGGCTACACGGTGTTTTTATTCCAAGTCTGGTGCTATTGTCATCATTTTTTTCAGTGTGACTTATTGAAAAGAGAATTAACCTAGAAATTTAAAACTGAGGCCTAGACCAAGTATTTTTATTGTTACTTTCCCTTACTTTAGATACTTCAAATATAAAAGGTAAGATAAGTCTCCAAATTCATTTGAATAACTGATATTTGATAATACAGTCTGCATGCACTATAGAAAATTGAAACCTCACCTTTGACATTGCCTTTTATAGTGACATTGGCTGATAATTTGGAAGTACTGATTTGGATATGGTGGTGTATTTTGCTGTATTTCTTTAGAGATTAGGAAATATTTTGTCCTCCTGCTATTAAGGCATCACATAATAAATAATATATTGGCATGAATAATTAATTTTTAACATTTTACAATGAGGAAAATATTGTAGTGATTATCAGCTAGTCTCATTCAGTATATTAAGATATATATATACATATATATATATGTATATATATATATTTTGTAGATAGCTGATTAATCTCAAAGGAGACAATAACCACCATTCCTACTGTAGTTTCACAAAATATTTTATCTATTTTTGAGCATAAACAGAAATCACAAATGTTATTTTGAAAATAGAAGGAGTAAACATGTTTATATTGTGTTAATTTTTATAAAAATACAAAGAATTGCTAAATATGTACATGCTAATTGAAGGTAGATAAACTTGTCTCCATGCGATATTAAATGACAAATTTACATTACTACTTTAAACTTAACTTTAGTCACCTAGTATTTCAGTCATTTTTTTCATAACTGTTGACCAGAAGATCTGACAAGAAAAATTTTAGAGGAAGAAATTTTTATTGGGAGTTATCAAGGATTCGGGAGTCCCAGTTCATAGATCACCAACTCTGTTGCTCTGGACCTGAGGTGACGCAGATCATTATGGAAGAATGGGGTGGGAAAGGAAAGCAGCTCAAGACAAGGCTATCACGAAGTAGAGAAACAGATTTCCACTCCTCAGGGACAAAATATATACACCAAGTCATGTTCCCAGTGACCCGCCTCCTCCAGCCAAAACCTACCATCCTTCAGTTAATCCACTGATTGGGTTATAACTCTCATCATATAATCATTTCACCCCTGAACTTCATTACATTATATCACACATAAGTTTTTGGGGAATACCTCATATCCAAATGATAACATTCTATTCCTGGTTTATAAAAGCACATGTGCATCTCACAATGCAAGAGTTCCCATAGTCCTAATATTTCCAGCACTAACCAAAAGTCCAAATTCAAAGTCTTCTCTAAGAAACAAGGCAAACTCTCAGTGTGAGACCCTGTAAAAATCAGAGGCAAGTTACACATATCCATTATAAAATGGCAGAGAGAAAATATTCCTATTCCACAGGGGAGAACTCGGGGCATAGATAGAATTGATGGGGTCAAAGCAAGACCAAACTCCAGCTGGGATAAAAAGTCACATAGCTCCTCATCCAGTACCTCGGACATGGAACATCATGATGTTCTCTCTAAAGGGCTCAAGTAGTGCCATTCCTGTGGCCTTGCTGGTTGCAGACCATATGACCCATCTCTTAATTTGTGTCTGCTCAAGTTTTGCAGCTTTTCTCAGCAGATATCCCACAGTACTGGCATCTCTAAATCTTGGGAGTCTCCAATGTGGCTTTAGCTTCCTTCTCAAATCATGATTTCAGCAGCAAACCATAGGGACACTAAACTTTCTGTGCTTTGCCTTGTCTCCCAGACTTTCTTTAAATATTTGGTGAAAAATTCCATGATCCTCTAACTCCAGCTTCATGCATTCCTACAGAACCAGCATCATGTGGTAGACAATAAGATCTGCCACCATCTTGAGCAGCAGTGAAACCTCTGGAGACTATACCTGCACCAGACAATGAGAGCCTGAGCCCTGGATTTAGTCCCCAGCACCATAGAAAAAAAGGGTAGGAGAACTTCCTAGGGCCCCCTGGGCAAGCAGGATGCCCCACATGGTGTCTTCTCCAAGGGAATTTTACTTTTACACCCATGAGCCTTCAGGAGGTATGATCTTGTGAATTCCTGAGATTCCTACAAACCAACTTTTCTATTTTTTTATAGTAAAGTTTCTAGTGTTTCCACAGCAACTGTAATCTCCTTAACAACCACACCTTCCTTAGACCCAGTTTTAACACTTTTCTGGACAAACAAAAAAATTTTTCAAGTCTCTCTGCTCCTAATTATCACAGTAAACTTGACTATAGGATGCCAGAAATATCCATGTCACTACCTGAATGCTGTGCTGCCTTGAAATTTCTTGACCACATTAATTAATCCATCACCTACAAATTCAGCCACACAGACAGTCTAAGGACATGGGCAAAATTTAGACAACTTCCTTGCCAGAAAGTAACATGAATTGCCTCTGGTCCAATTTCCAGTAGAGTTCTCTTTGTCCTCATGAAATCTCATGAGCTCAGTCTTTATTGTCCACATCCTACAGCATTCTTGTCTTTTAAGCTCCCACCATAAGCACCCATTAAGCTTCATTTTCAACATTCTGAAGTTTCTAGTTAGAATCTCTAAACTTTTCAAACTTCCTCCCACAAATCCCAAAAAGCTCCAAAACTTCTAAACCTTGTGGTCAGTTTATTTACAGCAATGACCCGGCTTCTTGGTACCAATTTCTATTTTAGGCAGTTTTTTTCATTGCTATAACTAAAGGAACTGACAAGATCAATTTTAGAGAAAGAAAAGTTTATTTGGCTGTCATGGTTTCAGAAGTCTCAGTCCATAAATTGCCAATTATGTGGCTCTGGAACTGAGGTAAAGCAGAACATCATGAAAGATTGGGGTGGAAGAGCAAAGCAGCTCAGGACTTGGCAATCAGCAAACAAAGAGAGCAAACTCCATTCACAAGGGACAAAATATATACACCAACAGCATACCCTCAGTGGCCAACTTCTTCCAACCATACCCTACCTGCCTTCAGTTACCACCTACTTAATCCCTATTTAATGTACTGATTAGGTACATTCTTCAGAAACTCTTATCTTCCAATCATTTCACCTCTGAGTCTTCTTGCATCTTGTCACACCTGAACTTTTGGGGTACACCTAATATCTAAACCATAATACCTACTATTAGCAAAATACTTTATTTCTCCTTAGTGCTTACTAAGAACAATGTATATGCATTATCCTATATTACATATTTTGTGATATGTGACAGAGTTCATTTGTCAGAAACTTTTTTATCTTCAATCTTAGATTAAGAATTTCTAATATGTTGTTAGAATTAGGTTTGTTTTATATTAACATTTTAACCTAGGAAAAGTTGTTCAATCTTCCCAAAATGTAATTTTCTCATCTGTTACATAAAGCAAATTATGCTTGAATATAAATATATTTTTGAGGTCCAAATGAAATAAATTATGTAAAGGAGTTTGCCTAGAGTCCACCTGGTAGATATACATAAAAAATATCATGGTCCTCCCCCTGTGGACATCATGATGAGCCATGTGTATTCAATATTGTCAAAATGTGTGACATGATAATAGAGAATGAGTTGCCAAGTCAGCAGGGAGAATGCTAGTCTCCCTGGCCTTCTATGTCTGGTAGTAGCTAGATGGCTTTTGACTGGGAGAGCTGACAAGTGGGCCATATGTTTTTTTTTGGTCCTAGGGATTGAATCCAGGGGTGCTTAACAACTGAACCACATCCTCAGCCCTTTTCTATATTTCATTTAGAGACAGTCCCGCTGAGTTGCTTAGGGACTCACCAAGTTGTTAAGACTGTCTTTGAACTTATGATCCTCCTGCCTTGACCTCCTGAACCACTGGAATTATAAACATGTTCCACCTTGCCTGGTAACCATATGTTTCATATCATATAAAAATCCTATTTCAGGATTTTTCAGTTCCTGGACAGGCAGTAAAAGGAAAAGTGAAAATCACAAGACCTTTTGAGGCCTATGCTCAAAAATGTGATAGAAGTTATTTCTGTAACATTGTTTTTGTCAAAAGGGAATAATGCTAACTTATATTTAAGGGATGTTAGCAGGTCTATATTTTCTTCAGAAGAAACAAAGAGTAACACTATAGAGAACGTTGATGCAGAAAATGTGAGTAACTGCAAATTTTGCAATCAATTTATCACATAAGTTAAATTAAACATCCAGTGTTCTGCCTCCAAAACTGTAAGAGATAAATTTTTGTTTCTGTTATCCACCCAGTCAATGATATGTTGTTATACTATCCAGAACCAAATAAAACAATATTTTATGATATTCTTTTGCCTTGAATGTTCTCTTATTATAACCTATTTTATGTTCCCTTTGTTCTCTCATTGTTCAAATATGGGTCTTTTCATTGACTAGCATCACTAAGATAGTGTGGGTAAAAATATACAGATTTTGAAATCCATCAGACTTAAGTTTGAATTATAACTTTATATAAGGAGAAAAATAGAGAAACATTAAAAATTTCTTCATTGGATTAACATGAAGATTAGGTAATATTCTATAAGAATCTAATGCACAGTGGGCAATGGTTAAAATTAGTTTTCTGACTTTTACTGCTCAGTATATATTATATTCCATTTATTCCCTGTTCCCAAAGGCACTTTTATCTTCCATTTCATCTTTTTCACATGAGATACTTGAGTATAGTATATCTTACCAACTCTCAAGTGGACCTGTGCTGTGTGGTTTTGTAATTTTATCTAGTGATGCTCAAAATCCAAAGTATCAAAGTAAAATTACCAGTGGTGGTGAGTTTTTTTACATGAAGCTTGGAT
Organism: Glaucomys volans; assembly: GCA_020662805.1. Lineage (NCBI taxonomy): Eukaryota > Metazoa > Chordata > Mammalia > Rodentia > Sciuridae > Glaucomys > Glaucomys volans. The sequence continues at coordinate 64,967 of JAJEJO010005598.1, forward strand.
GATTGGAATTGCAGGTGCTGACACAAAAGCCTCACAGTTTCTGCTCACAATAGACATTCATGATGGCTAGCCTCCTGAATTATAAGTTACTGATTCCTGTTGTTTAGTGATTCCTCATTAAAGGGATTTATATTCCTTTGTAGACCCTCAGTGAGAAAGGAGTTATCTTTACTTCATTGACAAGAGGATTTTGCCCATGACTTACTTTGACCAACAAAATGGAAGTTGAAGATTCAGAGCATAAGCTTTTAAAGAATCATCATATAATTCAACTATTTGTTTTTCTTAAGACATGGAAATTTTATGTTATAGTTAAGGGTTTCTTACCAACTGTGCATCATCAGTGAAGAAGACTTAATTATAAGTATTTGTTAAACCCCAAACCAACTGGTAATGTGTTTATGAAACAAATACGAGTGTGAGCTACTTAACGAGTCTATCTACTAATACATAATGTGCTAACAAAAGGAGAAAACAAAATAAAACTGTTAGTAAGTCAAGAGAAAGCA